>JADLZK010005759.1:0-247029 GCA_015847255.1 Hyparrhenia diplandra
GAAACAATGGAGAAAATAGCAAAAAATCATGGATGGACATCATGCAACATTCAACCATGCCATGAGAGTGAAGAAGTTTCAGAAGAAGTACGTGCTATGTCTACCAAGATGGATGTATTAATGGATTGGCTTGAGGACAGAGCAAGATACAAAGAAGCTAGACAAGCCATTCAAGATGCATATTCTGCACAGAACCAGAAGAGGAAGCGTTTGGAGTCTCCTGAATCCAAGGATCTCAGCATTGTCAGTTTGCAACAGAAGGATCAGGGAGAAATTCAGCCAAAACCAATCATTCAAGGCAAGTATCAAGGAGAGTACAAGGCTAAGCAACCTCCTCTATGAGAGTTAATTCTTCAGCAATCGAGAGTTAATGAGATGGTTAACAAGAAGCTTACTGCCCATGATAAGATGTTAGAAGGTGTTAATGCAAAGTTGGATCAATTCTCATCTGTTTTTCAAGAACAAGATGCCTTTAATAAGAAGATAAAATCTCAGGTGTTACATATATTTGCTAGAATGCCTATTGCTCCTAGTCACGAGCAAGTGCATAATGTTACTACCAGAAGGGGTAAATCCACACGTGACCCACCTTATCCTAAGGGAGCACGGAGGCCCTCAGAATCAGTAATAGCACAGGCAGGGTCACAAGCTGAAGAAGAGAGAGTTGAACCAGAAGCAGAAGCTACACCAGAAAATCATGAGATGCAGCATGATTATCATGATACACAAAACTTGCCATTTCCAAGACGGAGAGAGAAAACTCAAGAATGATGAGCAATTTGAAAAGTTCATAGAAGTAATTGAGAAGCTATATATCAATGTGCCATTGATGGATGCCATGCAAGTGCCTACTTATGCAAAATATCTTAGAGACATCCTCAACAATAAAAGGCCACTTCCTACCATGGAAGTCATTCATTTAACAGAGGTGTGCAGTGCGGCGATATTGAATACAGTGCCTGTCAAGAAGAAGGATCCTGGACATCCTACTATTGAATGCTCGATCGGAAGTCAAACTTTTGAGAGTGCACTGTGTGATCTTGGAGCTAGTGTCAGTGTCATGCCAAAGACAATCTTTGACAAGCTCGACTTCACGACACTCACACCTACTTCAATATGTTTGCAATTGGCAGATCAATCAATTCGTTATCCTATTGGAATAGCAGAGAATGTTCCTAGTACAAATCCGAAGCTTTGTTGTTCCAGTAGACTTTGTGGTGCTTGATATGAAAGAAGATACAAGGACACCTATTATACTCGGAAGACCTCTGCTGAGTACACTCAATGCTCATATTGACGTTGGAGTTGGAGAAATAAAATTCACTATTAATGGACAAGAAGAAAAGTTCGCTTTCAAGCCACGACCGGAGCAAGCCTCTCTAGTAGAAGCTAATGAAGACACGGACTTAATGATATCTCTGGCACAAGAATGTGGACTTTCTCAACCAATTATATCCAATGAAGATGAAATTACTCCAGCTCCGCAATAAAGGTAATTCGGTAAGAATCTACGCTTTTAATTTTATGCATTATTATTATTTATTTCTTGCCATAATTATTGCCTAGAAAATTCAGAAATAATTTTTCATTACATTTTATTCCAAGCCCCATATAAAAAGGATTTACGGTGTGTTAAAACCCCCGTGAGTAATATTTACTGTGGAGGCAGAAAATTATGAATTTACCATCATTAGAATTCTAATTTTTCATAGATCCATAAAATAAATTTTGTTGTGCTACATTTTGTGGGGTATTATACGGTAGAAATACGGAGACACATGGGACCCACATGTCATACACCCATCTCTCCCACCTACCACACTTTTTGTCTTTTTCATAAATTCAAATTTTGAGGCCAACCCCACATGGGACTATTCTGTACAAAAGACAGACATTGGAGTGAATTGAGAGGACCAAGACATGGCAGAGGAGCATCTCGAGGAAGTGGGGCCCATTTGGCTTTAGCCAGGGGCCGGGCGGCACCCCATCTCCACCTCTCTCTCCCATTCTTCTCCTACCTCCTTTCTATCTCGTTCTCACCTCCAGAAACCACTCTAATGGCCACGAAACCGCGCACAACTTCGTGAACCACCTTGAGCTATTTTTGAGAAAAAAATTAAGGGAAGTGAAGGTGAAGTGATAGATCCTTGCTTATTTTCTCTAATCCTCACCTTTCCCCTAGCTTTTGTGTAGAAATTTCTTGCAGCAAGGCAACCATGAAGGGTTGGAAATCTTTCATGATGACAAGAAGTAGATCAAGAGAGAGCTCACACCAAGCACACTCCGAGATGGACCTTGATTCACCAAGACCTTCCGTAGGAGGATCTTCATCTCGACATTCCCATGGTGAGCATCTTTCTCTCTTGAATATCAAGGATATTCATTTTCTTAGTGAAGAAGAGAAGGCTAAGTATAGAAAACTTAAGGAGAAAGAGTTTACCTTGACACCCATCATTGACCCCGATTTGCTTGCTTCTACCGGTATGGATGTAGAATTTAATGAAGTTTTTAGGAGCGTAGGATGGGGGGATGCTTGGGAAATAAATGAATGAGGGTGTAGGCTACTCACTACTGAATTTTTATGCACCCTAGAGTTACTAGAACATGGAGTATCTTTTAGAATGTTCAACAAACCATTTTCTGTGAATTGGATGCAACTTAGTCAATTACTAGGTTTTCCTGAAAATTGCCATGTTGATATTGATCTATACTTGGGAGACTTTGATAGAGATAATTTTTGGCTAAGCATTTCTGGCATTGTGTTGAGAGCAAGAAAGAAGCCTAGCACTGATGAAATCCACCATCCCACTTTAAGATTCTTGCATAGGTGGTTGACAATAACTTTGTTCCCTAGAGATGAACTTAGAATTGTTAGAATAGAGGAATTGAAGTTGATGTATGCCATGATTAAAAAGATTAGGGTTTCCCCTATCAAATTTATGGTTAATCATTGGATTGATATGGTTGGTATGAAGAGAGGAAAAATTTCTTGCACATCTTGGATTACCCGTATTGCTAATAACCTTTGTTTGTTGCAAAATGCTACCATTGAATATATTTCTGAACCTCGTTTTGTTGGTGGTTATGCATTTTTCAATCATGCTCACCTGCTTAAAAAGAACGGAGACCAATATGTTATGTTTTATAAGGGTTACATTAATGAATATATCTTACCCAACCCTTCTTTGGGGTTGTATGTTGTGGATAGCTTTGTCTTTGACTTGCAGGTGGAAGGAGTACCTTTTGGGAGACGCTCATCTAGACGCACCAGAAACCCACAGCCTCACTATCAAGAACCTGTTACACCTACTCCAGCATATGAAGAATTTATTGGTTTTGAGCAACCTGGACCATCAAGGCAACATGGAGTAGATGAATGGCCAATCCCACAACAATCAGAATCATCCACTAGTATTCCTTGGGGAGACCAAAATAAAGATTGGGGCCAGGGACGTTTCAATGTATATGAAGAGCAAGAGCATGGAGAGTCTAGTATGCAAGGAGGGCGTATGTCCTTTTCTGCAGCACCCTCCTATGAACAAAACCTTCCAGGACCATTTGCTTTCCACCAGCAGCATACACATCATATTCCCTATGTGCCACCACAACCTTATCCCACTTATCAGCAGTACACTCGTCAGGGACCACCACCACAGGAGAATTTAGGTGAGATATTGACTAACATTGGTACTAGAATGGATCATCTTGAGACAGGTCAGCAGGAGTTGCAGGAGAGAGTGCAGCAGATAGGAGAAGATAATCAAAGATTCCAAGAAGAGACCAGGACAAACTGGACGTATCTGTTTGAGGGACTGCACATTACACCACCACCACCACCTCAATGATTGCATCAGCTAGCTTGGGGGAGGACCCCCAGTCAGGTAAGTTTTCTTTACTTATTTTATTTATGCATTTATCTTTATGCTTTTATAAGAAAAACCATAAAAATGTGGAAAACCAGAAAATCAAATAAAAATTAGTTGGTAGATTTTCTTTCATGCATGATAAAATGAAAACCCAAAAATAGAGTGTGTAACATAGTTTGCTTGTGTTTGTTTCAAGTTTGTTTAAGCTTTAGTTTGCTTGCTTTTAGTTTGTTTTATTATCTTATTTTTAAGAGTCTTTGTATATAAGTAGAGTCTCATGTTTTGAGTATGCTCAAATCTCTGAAATACCTAGTGCTTGATTTATCTGCGGGTTATAAAATAATTTGACATGATAATTTGCTCTACACTTTGAAACCCGTGGGTTGCATATGCTTGATCTTTATCAAGGTAATTGACGGATATGATATAAGATAGTTTGAGCTGCTATATTTTCTTATTCTAAATGAGACTAGATTCCCAAAGATTTATCTTTTGAAAACTTGAAAATCCTTACATGATGAGATTCTACATGAATGAGTGTTTAAATTCCTACCAGAGCCAAATGTTTGATATCTAGATTAGGAAAACCTCCAGTCATATATGCTATTTGCTTTGATTTGAAGTTTGTCAAGCTTTGTGTATACCATATGAGAGGTTTGTCACTCATAAAATCAAGATCACATACACACTCCATTGTCCACTTGTATATATGCATCATTATGCTATTCCTACACTGGAGTACGCATCCACTTTCATTTCATTCCATCAGAAAATGTGTTATGCTCCTACACTGGGAGAAAACACTCCAAAAATATTTTCTTAGGTCATTTGTGAATAAATGCTCCAAAGTTTATTTGTCTCTCTCTCTTATAATTATGTTGTCAAAAGAGAAGCATGGGGCTATGCAAAAGAAAAGAATAAAAGGGGGATGAAAAATGGACAAGTGTCCTACGGGCAAGAGTAGAGCCTACCTCCCTAAAAAAGAAAAGAGAGTAAAAAAAGGACAAGTGTCCAAATGAAAACAATGGGTACTTAGATGCCCGCCTCTCTGATCTAAAAAAAAAGAGAAAAAGAAAAGAAGAAAGATAACCCCTGTTTCCTTTATGTTTCTCAAAGTTCAAATAAGAGAGAGTTTATTCCTCAAAAGGAGCAAAGTAGAATTAGGTTAGCCACTATATATATTCCACCATATTCCACACACATGCACTTCTTGATTTGATTGTATGACATAACTCTCTTTGGATCCATTGTTTGACTTACAGATATAATCTTTGCAAGTATGTTACATTTTTCAGAGTGCCACTCCTATGAAACCTACATAAGCCATTATTTTAGAGAGTAAGTGAGAGTTTATTTTGAAAGAGAGCATATCATTATGAGTATTATAGAGAGGATCCATAAATACCACATATGAGTGACTTGAGAGTGTCATGCAATGAATCTCTGAGTTTTATTTTGAAAACTTATAAAAACTTTGGGTATGATAGTTGAAGGAAGAATTTGAAACATAGTGCTCACTTGATCGTTTCTGTCTTTCAATTACCCAAGATTTGTGTGAATCTTTGAAAAGCTCCATGGTTAAAAAGAACAAGAGTAAGTTTGAAAGTTAAATTAGTTTATAATTCTCTTGTGTGTGCACCTTTGTTTTGCTAAGGGACTAGCAAAAGTTAAGCTTGGGGGAGCTTGTTGATGGTAGTTATTGACCACTTTTATATGTGCTTTTAACCATCAAACAAGGTTCAATGCTAGATAAATGTTGTTATTACTAATGAATTCCACGAGTTTTGGTGCATACACTGTTTTGCAGGAAGAACTCAGAAAACCCCGGAAAAAGAGCTAAAAAGAGAGAAAATTAAGAAACGGAAGAAAAGATCAAAATCCAGGGCATTGGTACAAATTCCAGGGGTACAAATGACGAGAGAATGAAGCTCGAAGAAGGCCGGAGGGCAGACCCCACAGGCAGGGGCCGGGCGACACGACCCCCGTGCCGCGCGGCAACCCCCTAGGGATCCACGTGTCCAGCTTCTAGAACCTTCCTACAACCGACCTATGGAGTTGATCTAGTCCATCCAATCAAGTCGGTTTGATCCAAGGGCCGAGATTCATCCAAGGGGGCTATAAAAGAAGAGGCAGGGCTACCCTCTGAAACCCTAACTAACAAGAAAAGAATTCATTAGTCTTCAGATTATTCAGGGTTTAGATACATTAGAAAGTAGTACTAGGGTTTCCAGAGATTAGAGGATTAGAGAGCTCTAGTTCTTCAAGGATCAAGAGTAGTAGATTGTCTAATTGTTCAAAGGAGATTGTGAGCTCGGCTCAGGATTTTAGATCTATTATATTGGAGATATTCGGTAATAAATTTATCTTGAGTTCTCATTATGATTATGCTTTATTTTCTTATATTATTGATTGTTATGTTTTTAGTATATTCTAGTTTGATATTTGATATAGTTCTAGTTATTGATTATTATATGCTTGAGATCTGGACAACTTAGCCTTTATCTCGAGGGGGTTAAGTCATAAGTTATATGTAGGCATGGTGCTTAGATATAAGTTATTTCTTGGATGACCTATGTATCTTTGAAGTTTGGGGTAGTTCGTAAGGGTGATAGCCTTATTGAGTCTTCTATAATCCTCCTTCATCATATGGTTAACGTTAGGGTATGGTCGCGATGGAGGCTAGTTTATCTCATTATAAATCCTCCTTAGTTGATATCCCTCTTGCTATATAATATGATTTGCTTGTTCTATACATGAGAATATTTTACATGCTATGTTTTGACTTAATGATTGATAGTTACTTGAAGTCTATCTCGGAATAACCATGATATCTATACTAATTTTAGTGAGTCTCTATATCTCTCTATCTCAATGGAATACCCTAGGCATTGTTTTATCTTTTATTGTTATCTTTATTTATCTTTTATTATTATCTTTATTTATTTACTATTTATCTATTCTTTTTACCCCTGCTATAGTATTGGAATGATTGATTTTATGTGCATAGAATATAGAATTGCCATGAGTCATATGAACATTGCCTCACAGTCCTTCCTTTGGGAAAATATAAATTACGATACCTGGTTCATCCTAGGTGAAGTGCTACAATGGTATAAAGTTTATTTCCAGTTTATATCTATGCGCTTGCGGATATAAAGACTTTTATATGTGACAACGTAAGTGTAGATTTATTTTATACCCAGTGTTTCTAGGCGTCGTTGAGGAGTTAGGTTTTACCTACCCTTTTTGTGACGATGTTTAGAAATGCCAATAGGAAGTTGGCAAGCTTCCTGAGACCTCGGTAAAAAATCACCGGTGTCATCTTGTGTCCACACTCCGCGGTGGTTTGCATTCTCTTCATCACAAGCTTTGTTCTACATTCACATTTATATATTGTGCTTGTGCTTGTGGAGTAGCTCTCTAATTGTCTTCTTGCTTGTGTAGCTTGAAGTAGTGTTGTTGTAACTATCTTGCTTGTATAGCTTGATTAGTTGCTTTGCTTAGTTTGTGTAACTAAGTTAATTGAGCCTTTGGGTTAGGCGTGTGTCGCCTTGTCCATTGTGCGTCTAATGAGCTTAGGTAGGCTTTGTGCTTTGCTCATTAGAATTGTGTAGGAGCTCCCCGTTGTTTGAAGTACTAGTGCTTAGGTTTGTGTGACCTTCATTAGAATTGATTAGGAGCTCAAGCTAGGCTTGTCACCTCATTTATCTTGTGTAGGATCTTTTATGAGGTGATTTAGAGTCATAATTAGAGGGGTGAAGTCTTGGCTAAGCGAATAGTTTTAATTCCACTTTATATTCTTTTAGCCATCGTAATTAGTTTAGTAAGGACTATTCACCCCCCTCTAGTCCCCATCTCGACCCTTCACGTGGTATCGGAGCCGTGATCTCTCATTTAGTGGTCTTAACCGACCCGAGAGGATGGTGACTAGTGAGCTAGATGATGCTTGTTTGAGTGACACATATATTTTTAATGGCACACACTTTACACGGTGGAAACACCATATGCTTGATCATTTTCGTGCCATGGGACCTAAGGTTTGGTGGGTTGTCACGAGTGGCCTCACTCTTATCTTGGATCATAAAGATCTAACCAAAGCTCAAAAGGATTTATTTGATCTTGATGTTGATGCATATTGTTATCTAACGGATGCTTTGAGCTTTGACTTACTTGGCAAGGTGAACCTCAAGGGTTCCGCACATATGTTGTGGGAATCCATCAAGAACACCTTTGGTGATGCCTCCACTTGGGAGGATGGCAAGTTTGAGAATGAGGCGCCAAAGGTGGTGGTTCATGAGGATGATGAGCAAGATTGCTCTACCTCATGGTCAAGTGAAGATGATGAAAGATCTACCACAAGTTCACTTAACAAGGTTGATGATGATGCTTCAAGTGTTGCAAGCGATGATTCTACCTCAAGCACACTTGATGGAAATGATGATGGTTCATGCTCGGTTGATGATGCTACTACAAGCCCATCCACTACATCAACATATTGTCTTATGTCACTAGGTGACACAAAGGTATCAAATGACAATGTGATTGATCATGTTGATTCTTATGATGAGTTTCTTAGTAGACTTGCTAGCATGATCATGTCTTTAGAAAATGAGAAAGCTAAAACATTAAATTTGGAAAATGAAATCTCATTTCTAAAGAACACATGTGAACAACAAGAGCATCTACTTTATGTTACTACTTGTTCACATGATGTGCTAAAATTGGCTCATGAGGAACTTAGTGTTACTCATGATAACTTGGTACAAGATCATGCTTTTCTCACTAACATGCTTTCAAA
Source organism: Hyparrhenia diplandra (assembly GCA_015847255.1). Taxonomy (NCBI): domain Eukaryota; kingdom Viridiplantae; phylum Streptophyta; class Magnoliopsida; order Poales; family Poaceae; genus Hyparrhenia; species Hyparrhenia diplandra. Next base: position 8,665 of record JADLZK010005759.1, read on the forward strand.
TGAAAATCTAAAATTAGTGAGAGCTCATCACTTGGGTCAAATGATCAATTGCAAAATGTGGATAACCCTTGTGATGTAGGCAAGAAGCATATATCCACCTCTTGTGATGATTTAATTGATATATCATGCTCTTCACATTTAGATGCTTGTTCTTCTCCTATGTCTTGTGAGACTAACCTTTTGAAGGAGAACAAAAAGCTCAAAAAGGAAGTGAAGAACTTGATAGCCAAAATTGAGAGGTGCTATAATTCAAAAGTCACCTTTGAGCAAATCTTGAAGTCTCAAAGATACTATGGTGACAAGCATGGCCTTGGATTTGAGAGGCGAATGACAATGGCCGAAAGAAAGGGCAAGAGAAAAGAAGAGAAGAAGATGGAGAGGCTTCATCAAAGGAAGCTATCTCACTCTATGTGTTTTCGGTGCCATGAAGTGGGACATCTTGCTAAGGCTTGCCCAAATAAAGAAAATCTCAAGTTGAAGAAAGATGAAGAGAGGCTCAAGCATGTCAAGTGCTTCAAGTGCCATGATTGGGGGCACCTTACCTCAACATGTCTGACCAAGCAATTGGTGAAGCAACAAGAAGAGCCTCAACCAAAGCTCCAAGATCAAGTCAAGACCAACCATGAAGATGATGGTGACTTGATGATGAAGAAGAAGAAAACAAGAAGGGATGGAAGAGCTTATGCAAGGCATCCAACTCATACTCAAGATGCCAAGATAATGAGCAAAAATCAAGTTGAGAAGAAAAACTTGGCTCACATCAAGTGCCATAGTTGTGATATATTGGGCCACCTAGCTTCGGGTTGTCCAAACAAGCTTGAGAAGAAGGTTCAAGCAACTCTTGAGAGGCAAGGCAAGAAGGAGCATCAAAAGAGCAAGGAAGAAAAGGCTCAACAAAAGAGAAGATGCTACCTATGCCGGGAAAGGGGACACATGGCTCATTTTTGTCCCCTAGGTGAAAATTCTAAGCCTATTTCAATTGATGATAATAATGTGCTTAGAAAGGATGACAATGGTACCTCTTTAGTTGCTATTGCAAAACATCCCGCTACTCATACTAAGGCTTTGCCTAAGTATGTTGCACCTAACTTGAGAGGACCCAAATAAGTTTGGGTACCATCAAAAAGAGGATGATTGTTTGTAGGTACCATGGCATTGGAGGCTTGATTCAATTGAGTTCACATTGTTCATTATGTTATTGAGTCAAGTATTGAAGCTTATTGCAATTCTTATCCCAATACCAAGTCATGATAAGTGATCGATGTCCAAGTGCTACAACATACAAGTGTCATATTCAAGTTGTGGTGATTTATTGGAATATTTGAAGGCTTGCAAATAATTTATGATGAAGCTTGCTATTTGATGATCATGAGCTACAAAGGTATATACCTAGTTGATCTCATACATTTGAGTGCATATGAGTTGATTGAATTGGATATATATGCGCATGTTGCTTGCAATGAGATGATTGAATGGATTAAATGCTTAGTAGTCAAATTTGAGTTGGTTTGAATGGATATAATCATGAGATGACCTTTATTAAGTGGATTGAATGGATATATGTCTTGTGAAAGTATTCAAACAAGTTAGCTTCAAGTTTGATTCAAATTGATGAAGCATTGCTCAATTGCTCAAATCTATCCATTATTGCAAAATCTGAGTGAGCTGTGTTTTTATCCATGTTTGGATAATCAAATCTTATTGGAATGGCTTAAAATTTGGTATGCATGCTCTATACTTATGGTACAAGTTACTGTAAAAATTTCATGATGAGAGGATAAGGGATACTTCGGTTTTGGAGAAGAACTTGTCAGCTATGTTACAGCAGTTTTCAGCATGTAGTAGTGTGGGAAGATGTGAAATCTGGTAGCAATTCATAAGGACTTTGAAGCTCAAATTTTTATGGCTACTAGATGACTTAGTGTTGCACATCACCACCAAATTTTGTGGCTTTTCAACATATACATTGATAGTTATGGATTATTCTTTAAGATGTACAAAATCTGCCAGAAAAGTGACATTTATTGGATTGATCAAGAGTCACTTCAATTGAAAGGTCCTCAAGTTGGAATCATGATTATAAGTATTTGAGGCACCTAAGTTTGGTTTTGAATTGAGTTAGAAGCATGACAAGATAAGAGTATGTTGACACAAAAAGCGCACTATGCCTCACACACAGCAAGCTAGAAAGCCTAGCTTCAAACGGGTGCCCGGGCGGTTGGAATCCGGATGCGTGCCAGTCAGTTTGACCTGAAACTAACAAGGGATAAAACGATGAGAGCAGGAACGTGTTCGGTGTGCCCATGACAGTTCCAAATATACAGCCCGAAGCCAGTTACGACGACATATAGCTATGGAAGCTATCTACCAACAGGTTTATAAAGCATTCGGCTAATATAAAGATAAAAGCATATAAAACGTAGTTGCCGAATGAACGTAAAGAAGACATGTTTGAACAAGTGAAAACTGGTCATAGATATCGTGTACAATTTAAAACATATAGCCTTAGACCAATGACACCATCAAGACATGATTAGATATTAAGCAGGTAACTCATAAATATAAATCTGTCCAGGTAAAGCAATGCATAGGCCTAATCCAATTAGTCTGCCGCACGTCTAGTTCTCTTAAACCCGTCAGGCATAAACCCTAACAAGCTAATCCACCGTATGATACCACTTGCTATAGATCTATACCACTTCTTATAACTAGACCAATCCACCGCATGATACAATCTAATCACAAGAAGCTAAAAGCATGCATACGCTCAAAAACAGATTCATAAATACTCGTTACTCATGAAGGCATAACCGTATTCGGCAAGCTTACCGAACCGGGGTCCATGAAGAAGGAATATACAAGTAAAACATGAACGAAACCTATCAGATTAAACCGAACTCTAGTCCACCAGATGACTAGCTCTAGAGTAACCCAAAGACCTGCATCTGCCGCACGGTACTTGGTCCTGTCAAGGCCAGCTCTACATCTAACATGAAACCCACAACACGTGACAACCTAGATTGATCTAAGCTCGGCTATTATAGACATATAAACCAATTATCATGGCAAGATGAACATAAAATGTTAAAAGTTCAAGATATATCTAAGACTTTTACGGTTTTATACCCATCTATCGTAGTGATCTAAAACAATGAAAAAGCCAAGCCTTATCAATCTAGATTGGGCAATAAAGAGTGTTACAAATATAATAAAATGATAATAAAACATGCAACACGTGGTAACTTGATGAATCTACTAGATCTTGCCAAATCTAATAGAGTCGATAACTATCTTTACCCCACCTTAATCTGCCGCACGATACAAGGCATAAGTAAAGACCTCCTGCTACTAAGCTTAAATCCACCGCATGATACTAAGCAAAGTAAAACGAGACTACTTGCATCGTAATCTAAATCCACTGCATGATACTAGACATGATAGCAAGGTTGCTGGAACTTACGGAGGTCGATGGATCGATGGTTCCTCTCAAGGAACTCGATGACACGACAAAGGACTCAAAGGTGGCACGGGGCCGGTTTGGTTGTATTGGTTATGAACAGCTGTTTACAATGGCCAAGGGCTTATATTTATACCCTGGACTTGACACGAGTCCTAAAAGACTATGATTACATGGAATAATCCCTATAATAAGATAACTTTGGCTCCAAGTCTTCTCGGAGTCCTCATTGCCCCCGTTATCGGGAAATCTTCCCTTAATCAGCTAATCATCTGTTATTCTTCACTTCCCAAATCTTCCTCAGAATAGTCAACCGCACAGGCATTTGCCGAATCTTCACAAATAGCCGACCGCGCGGAGCGCTTGCCGAATGCCGTATGTATTCATACCTTGCTGAATGTCTTGCCTTGCCGAATGAATTCTCATTATTAGCATCTTGCACTGGTCCACCTGTCATCTTCTCAGGCTTACCAAAATCTAATGTTAACACATGCCCCCTCAAATTTGGGATAAAAATCCTTTTATTCCAAAATTAATTATATCTTGCTTCAATCTGCTTAGGTCAACACTGTTCAAAGCTTCACTTTTCTGCCTGCTCATCACAGCCGCCGCTCAAATCCCTGAAACCCTAGAGCTTCTCGAATCAAGCTTCAAGCTCTTCAATGGCGGCTCAAGATGACATTCCGTAGGTAATTTTGCCTATCTTCACGCATTCGGCAACTTCCTTTCCATAATTTCTCTTCCCCGATCCTTATTTCTCTTCTCCTCTGAAAGGATTTGAAAGACGAGATCTTGATTCCACGCGTTGAGGACCCAGATTCTTACTTTCTCGGTCCAATGGGGAATCCAGACCCAGTGGAGTTTGTTGAAAAAGAAACCCAGCGAATCCCTTTCAAGTCCGGCATATCAGAGCTGAGACTTTGGCCAAATACCTTCAAGACCTGGCCGTTTCCCCCAATCGCAGGGTGGCGGGATTGGTACCGGAGGATACACATTGCGGCTGCAAAGAAGAACTGGAATTGGGATGGCTTGGACATAAGCCAATGTTTGGAATTATCCCTGTCAGAGACCCCCAAGAACGAACACCTTCTGATAGCAGCATCTCATTTTTGGTCTGACGCCACCAACACCTTCATATTTGGCCATGGTCCAATGACTCCCACACTGGCTGATGTGTTCATGATGACAGGTTTGAACATAACCAAAGTTGTTTATCCTTTTAAATACAAGAATTCCAGTTCTCAGAGGGCTGTCAAGTTAGGTGTTGGATATATCAACTACATCAGCACATATAAACAGAAAGGCTATGTTAAGGACACTAAATATCTGGCCTTCCTGAATATGTGGCTATGTAGATTTGTCTTTTGCGGGAAATCTAATGAGCCAACCCTTAACCACATAGTAATGGCTGAAGATTTGGCTGCTGGTACTTTGATTCCTTTGGGTAAGTACCTCCTAGGAGCTGCCTATCATATGATGCACCAGATTATGACCCAAATGTTCAAGGGAGGAGACATCCATTGTGTGAATGTCCCCTGGTGGTTGATCCAAATGTGGCTGCAACTGTACATGCACCAAATAGTGTCCATCGATCTCCACAACCTGGATTTTCCTTCATCAACTATTCCGAAGGAGAACCAGCATTGACCAAAGCTTGCCAGACGTATGGAGAGGCTGCATCTTCCATTGTCATCGGCACAGACATTGGCCACCTATTCAAACTTTTCTTCAAGGGATTTACCAACTTAATCTAGCTTCCTTATAAGGACAATGATGATTTTATTTTCCCTTGTCAGTTCAGTTACGAATCTGGTTGTCAAGACAAGATTTCCATAGAAGTGTTCAATGCTCTCATTAAGCCTTGCATTCTGCCAGCAGAATTCAATCATGGAAGGAAACTGCACCCCACCTATGAAATTTACAATCCAAACATGGTGGCCAGACAACTTGGATGTGGCCAATTGCCCTCAAGACTATTCTTCTCTAAAATCATAAAACTCAGGGAAGAAACAAAAGTAGAGATAGAGACCAAAAGAGTATTTGAACTTGGATGCTCTCTGCCAACATATGCCCCCAATCCAAGTGGCCCATCCATCATTTATCTCTTGGTGGCAGGAATGGCACAGTCACATCTTCAATACATCGGTGCATCCTCTATGCCAGCAGCTAATGCCTCAATTTGAATCTGACAGTGAGGTAAACCTCTTCTGCTTAAACCTTGCTTGACTGGCCATTTTACATATATCTAACAAATATTTGCTATGTATAGGATATTGATCCTGCCCCTCCTTCTAGAACAGTCCAGTATTATCGTGCTGGATCAAAAGCTGTCCTAGGCTTTAATGCTCCAACTTTAGCATCTCTGATGAGAGCTCCTACAATCTTGGATACCTTTTCTTCTAAGAAAAACAACAAGAGGAAAGCTTCAGCTAGACCAAGCTCTGCTATGGCTAGGAAACTAAGGTCTAAAAGGGCCAAACCACTTTCTAAGGTATGAGTCCTTCCTGGTTTGTATTAAATAAATGAATATGGCCTTTAACTGCATTCATTTCTCTTGTAGCTTCAGATTAATCCTCTGGTAGATGCCCTACCAACAAGTGAGGAAATTCTGAAAATCAATGAGCAAATTGGTAATAATCTCTGGATTATACCTGTAACCTCCTTTTCCAATTCGCCTACTGTTAATAACTTGCTTTCTCAACTAGATACAAATGCTCTTCTAGATGACATGGCAGAGGAATCTTCTTCTAATTCTTCGGACTCATCACTTGGCTCTCAGTCGAGCTCTCCCCAGCAGAAGAAACCAGAAGGCCAGGATATACCTGAGCAGTCATCTCCAAGCATTCAAACAAGTCTTCCCAGGCAACAAAATCCCAAAAGCCAAAATGTGCTTGAGCAATCACCTCCTAGCACCCAATCAATTCCTTTTTAGCAACAAACCCCCAAGGATCAGGCTACACCAGGATCTCTTCATTCTGTGCATCTATCTAAATTTGGTAGTCCACATCAAGACAAGGCTCAATCTAGTGCAAATCCTGCTCTTTCCTCAAATAGCAGTGCAAAGAGCCCAAAAGGAAAGCCTGCTCAAAAGGTACCATCTTGTCTTGACTCTCTTTTTATAACAAACTGAATATCATTTAGCTGGCTAACTCTCTCTCTTCTCCAGAGTGAAATCAAGCCAACTGCCAGTTATTCCTTCACTGTTGAGGATCTTGTTGCTGAAAAAGGTGAAGAGGCCATTTCTCAACAAGGACAGCCAAGCCAAGAAGCTTCTTCAAGCCAAATGCTCTCTGAAGAAAACCAGGCTTGGCTAAAAAACATAATTTCTTTATTGGACAGAGACGTAAATGTCCTGGTTCGGGATGCAGACCAGATAAAAGATCTGATGGAGCTGATATATCAAGAGATCCCTTCTCCTATTAGAGCTATGCTAGATTCTGTAGCCCATCTAGATGATCACTTTGCTGTAGTTAAAAGGGCCAGCAAAAAAATAGCTCTGAGGTCTGCTCTCCTTGGTGGCAGATCTACAAAGAAACAAGAAGCTAGGAATCTGCACTCCCAAATTCAGGCTGATAAAAGTTCCTTGAACACATTGCAGTCTAAACTGGAATCCTTGGAGAAGGATAAAGTTGATCTGGAGACTCGACTAGCACATGTGAACTCTATGATCAAGGATCATCAAGATAAAATAGCCAATCTCCCTAGGTCCATAGAGGCAGCTCAAAAGAAGAAAGCAGCAACCATAAAGGATGATTAGCAACTTAAAGCCAAGCTTGCCAAAATACCTGGCTCTAAAGAAGACGATAGGAGAGTGCTGTCAGAAGTTGATCACGTCGAGGCTGAAGCTCTGAATGCCATTAAGCAGTACTTGAATATGTAAAACATCAATTTGTAACCGACTTGTATGACTGAGCTTTACTGCCGAATTCTGCTGTCACTAAGCTTTCTTTTGACTCTTTCTGATGCATGTTTCATATTTAGTCATATCCAGCTTCCTTTGACAAGATTTGGTCATAACCTTGTCTTGGCTTCATATCTTGATAAAATATAGCCAAATCAGCCCTATGAGATAATTAAATTTTCTAGTGAATAATTCATCTTAGCTGTATTCGCTACGTTCTATGTTCTGGTCCGTCCTTGCCGATTGGAGAAGTTACCGACCGAGAACAGGGGATTTAGCCGAACCAATCTCTTTTGGCAACGTCTCAACAGAGAACGCTTGAACTTCCCAATCATGGGATATGTTCCACGATCTTTAACTATGATCCACCATGATCCCTCAGCTAGCTTATAAATAAAGACTCCGAGGCTGCGCAATTGCATCCAAAGCAAAAAACCCTCTCTGTTTTTGCCTTCTCACCTTCTTCCTGCCAACCAAGAAATCGCCTAAGAACATCAAGTGGAAAAGCAATGGCGAGCGGCGATGATCGTGGGAAGCGCTCCGCTGAGGAATAGCCGGAGGGGAGCCGCGCACCGCACCGCCAGCGCCATCATGGGTAAGATCAAATTTCGTGCCCCCTTGTGGTTTTCATCTTCGTTTCCGATTCAATCTTGGTTTTCTTGATTCATCAGGATGATTCCTCTTTCCGGCCAAAGACATCTCCTATCTCCCCCAACGGTGACTCAGCCGGGCACTGCTGATGAGCCTATTCTTGTGTCTAGCCCTTCTTCTTCCTCCAGCTCTTCGAACTCATCGGCGGCGACTGCTGAACTCAACCCTCACCCCTGGCTCTCTTTAGAGGAAGAACAGGAGGAGCCTCTGTATGGACATTACGAGGCTCTTCGCTTCTGCGACAAGTGGGATGAAGCCCGGAGGGACTTCGAGAAGTTCTCCAAGGAGTACGGTCTCAAGGAGGTCGAATGGAACGACCAGAGGAGGCAACTCTACGACGCCATCACCGGTTAGACTGTAACTTCTTCTTGAATTCTGTCCTGGTGCCTTACCGATTCTGTTTCTGATTTGATCATTTTTCTTCTCACGCAGCCCTGTCCGAGGAGAACAACCGCTTGAAAGCGGCGGCGATCAAGATTGCCGACAAGGTGAATGCCCAAGGGGAGAACCCGGAGGCGCGCCTTGAAGCGGTGGAGGGCCGTATTGATGAAGTCGCCGTCCACAGCGTCCATTTGGGTGCTTCCATGGGACTGGCGGCTATGTCCTCTCAAACCGGCGAGGACTACACTTCGTAGCCGGTCGGCTTCTGTGGTGGAGCACCAAAAGACGTCGAGAACATCGATGAGCTCCTAGAGCAGTATGAAGATCATGCTGCCGCTGTCCTCGAGTCCACCGATGCCCAATCCATCCTCAACAAGCTATTCCAGCAGTAGTTTGTACTAGGATTGATCTTGTCATACCCATTTTTAAAGGACAAAAATGAGTATAGAATACATATGTGCCCAGAGATCAATCTCACATATGTATGACAAATTACTGGAGTATCATATCCGAAACTTTATTACATAGCGAATAATATCCATTACAAGAATAAATTCAAAGTTCTAGCACAAACGGAAGACTGATAGAAACACTCCAAGGTTGCTCCAACTCCACAGGGATAGCCAACTGGTTGACAACAAGCCTAGTAGTACTCATCACGGTAGTTATCATCATAGTCATCATACCCACCTTGATCTATTTAATGTGATATAGCAAGGGTGAGTCCATGTCGAACTCCGCAAGCATAGCTAGGGGTTATGAGGCTTAGAAGCTGACACTGTCTTAACTGCAGTTGCTTTTATTGTTGGTCAAGTTTTAGGCTTAAGCATAAAGGAATCCCATTAACCCATTAATCACAAGTGTGAACAGATATCAACATCAATTTAATAACCACATCAACATAAGCAAGCAATTCTATTCATTAATGTCTCCAAGGCCGTTCATGACCGCGAACATGGCTGACATGTCAGTTTAATTAACTCTGCGCAGAGGTGTACACTTTCACTACAGGTCATGGTTTCCACCAGAGTAGGTTCTCAACTCCCTAACCAAATGAAAACCACATAAAGCCTTTCAAAGGGGTTATCTAAACATGCCGGATAGCGATAGGGCTACAACCCATTCTCTTCCGTTTCGGTAACCACCGACACGAGTAAACACTATCCCCTGAACGACTAGAGCCAGAGCCATGTGACCCCCATAGTTGTACTGTATATCCCGGATGATCACGAATGAATAAGTCCTTATGGAGAGCTAAGAGCTTCAGAAATAAACAACACAAGCTCTTTCGCCCTATGTACCATGGCATCAACAACTAAACATCACGATTTAATCCATAAAACAATAAATAATGTTTGTTGGTTGAGCGCTAGCAAGTTACTACCCAAATGCATAACCCATAGGAGTCAAGGATCAAGTATTCAAGACTAGGTAAGTCCTTAATGGCAAACAAGGAGGACACATGCATCATGAATTAATGATTAAAGTGAATAGGACATCAAGGATGATCCCAAGCTATACTTGCCTTGATTGAAGCCTTGATTAAAACCTTGAGCTTGCTGGTCTTCTTCAAAGTAGTACTCCTGACCGCTCCCGAATTGATCACCGTCTACTCAATCGATCACGTAGCAACACACAATCGAGCATGCAATCAAACACGAGGCAAACATAGACAAAATGAGATAACAGTACACCATACAGTAAGACAACAGCTGGAAAAGCTCATAAAACTACTCTACTCGTCGCTACGATCACATCGATATAAAGATCACAAAAATCAGAGCTAGGACGGTGTAGTTATGAATTTTACAAGCTTACTAGTAATAAAATAATAAACTAAATAATAATTCAAATTTGAAAGTTCAAAAACCTGACTAACAGTGATACTAACATGTAGATTACGAAATTACGAATCTAACGAAACTTGAACGACTCAAATCGGATTTAAATTGACAAAGATATAAGGATTTGAAACTGGATGGCAAAACTGTAAATAGCTGAAAGCGCAAACTGCCGCTGTTAAGATGAAAATACGCTTTCCCGAAGGCATAGCGTAAAGGTTGGAAACCGCTAAGGACTCTTACGGAATTAACCGTAGACAGCAGGGTTTAACATGCAAAAGTGCCGGAACGAAGGGGTATCTTGGATTGATGGCCGTCGGATTTTATTTCAACGGCCGAGATTAGAACAGGGGTCTGTCCGGCGGCGCTTTTCGCCGGAGACGGACGGGACGGCGGCGATATCGCCGGCCAGCGGCGGAGCTTCGCCGGATTAGCTGGTCTGACCACTACAGCTCACCAAACTCGTTGCTACTTGGCTCAAAACAAAGAGGAGGATGACGCGATCTCACCTGAACCGAAAACACGGACGAAATCGGCTCGAGGACAGCACACTATCGAAGATGGCGGACGGCGGCGAACTGCTCACGCCGGCGATGGACGGCGTGGTTGCCCATGGACGCAGGGGCCCGTTCGCTTCTCCGTTCTTCTTCCTGCCTTCGAAAATCGGGTGCCGACACCCCCCTGGGAAACCGGCTGGTCTCCACGCCGGGCTGCTGAAATTGTTGCATGATGGCGTCCCGGTCTTCAGGTAGCCAGGTTCCTCATCGAAGCCCGACCACTTGATGAGGGCCCGCTGGACGGAGTGGTTGCCCCGCCGATGAGTCGTCGCCGCAAAATCTTCTCGGGGAATCTGCGAGGTTATCATCAGGTTCGAAGAGTGAGAGAAACCTGAACATTAGCGGATGGCGCGGCCTGAAGAGACACATGGAATAATCTTTGGATGTATCGTGAGAAGTATCAGGGAGCTTCAACTTGTAAGCAACATCACCGATCTTGGCAAGAATTTGATACGGCCCAAAGTACTTGAAGCATAATTTGTGATGAGATCTTGGGGCCAAAGACGACTGAACATAAGGTTGGAGACGCAAGAAAACCCGCCGCCAACATTGAAACTCCTTTCTCAGACGATTCTTGTCACCTGATTTTTCATGCTTTTGTTGAGCTCTCGAAGGTCTTTGGCCGGGCGCACAGCAGCAAGCATGATCTGACGTTCAGCCATCTTAGAAGCAACATCTGGAAGTGGGGAGACATCTTCATCAGTAATGCCGAAATGCTTTGGTGGATGCCCATAGAGGACCTCAAAGGGAGAACAGCCCAGAGCGGAATGCATGCTTGTGTTATACCAAAACTCGGCCAACGAGATCCATTTGAGCCACTGCCTGGGACATGAGTGAACAAAGCAACGAAGGTATGTCTCTAGGCATTGATTCACGCGCTCAGTCTGCCCATCGGATTCCGGGTGATATGCTGAACTCAGACAGAGATCCACCTTGGCCACACGAAAGAACTCCTTCCAAAAATTGCAAGTGAACACTGGGTCGCGATCAGAGACAATGTAACTGGGCATCCCATGAAGACGGTACACAGAATCCAAGAAAAGCTGAGCAACCGTGGCGGCGGTGAATGGATGCCTCAATGGTACGAAGTGAGCATACTTACTGAATTTGTCGACCACAACCATAATACAGTTGGCATTGCCTGATGTTGGAAGACCGCTGATGAAATCCATGGTAAGGACCTCCCATGAGCCTGAGGGTACTGGAAGGGGGGATAGCAGTCCTGGGTATTTGACGCGGTCCGGCTTGGCTTGGAGACATGTAGTGCAAGTGGTAACATACTCATGGACATTAGCCTTCATGCCGCGCCAAGCAAAGAGCTTTTTGAGCCTGGCAAAGGTAACTGGAAATCCCGAGTGGCCTCCGAGGGCACTGTTATGAAGGGCTTGCATCACCTTGGTTTGCAAGTGCTTGTTTGACCCCAACCAAATCCGTCCCTTGAACCTGATCACACCACTGGTGAGTGAGTAAGGTGGCCTTGAGGTAGGATTGAGAGCCAACTGCTGCAGCAGCTCTGTGGCAACCGGGTCAGAAGCATAGCCCGAGATAAGCTCAGATGTCCATGCTGGGGTGACTGCTGAGACTGCGTGAAGCTGTCCAATTGGAGCAGGGTGCCTGGACAGAGCATCGACAGCCCGATTGGAATGCCCAGGCTTGTAGACCACACGATACTGCAAGCCAGCAAGTTTGGTGTACATCTTCATCTGCCATTGAGTTGTCAGACGTTGCTCAGTGGAATGGATGAGGCTACGCTGATCGGTGAAAATGACAAACTCACTGTGCTGAAGGTAAGCACGCCACTGATCGATGGCGACCAGAATTGCCAAGTACTCTTTGTCATAAGTGGATAAGCCCTGGGAGCGGACACCTAGTGCCTTGCTGACGAATGGTGGATTGCCCTCTCGCAATGTAAATGTAACCGCCCCACACCGAAGTTGCTAGCATCAGTTTGTATCTGGAAGGGCTTGTCAAAGTCCGGAAGGGCCAGAACCGGTGCTGACATGAGGGCAGCCTTGAGAGCTTCAAAAGCTGAAGAATGAGATGATGTCCAGACAAAGAGAACTCCCTTCTTGAGTAGGTCGTACAAGGGTCTGGCAATGACAGCAAAGTTCCTCACATATTTGCGGTAGTAGCCGGCAAGGCCCAAGAAGCTGCGCAGTTGCTTGGCATCAACTGGAAGTGGCCACTGGGCGACGGATTCCAATTTGGTAGGATCTGTACTGACCCCGGCTGCGCTGACGACATGGCCCAAATAGGATATGGATTCCTGGGCAAATTTGCACTTGGTGAGTTTGATAAGCCAGTGATCTTTGGCTAACAACCCCAGTACTTGGCGAAGATGGACGATGTGCTCCTCAAGAGTGTTATCAGATACAAGGATGTCGCCGAAGAAGACAATAACACGATGCGGAGCAGCGGTTTTGAGTTGAGTTCATCGCACCTTGAAAGGTGTTCGGGGCGCCCGTCAACCCGAAGGACATCATCGCGGTACTCGAACCGCCCCCGATGGGTTTGAAATCTTTGTTTTGAACTCTTCCCGGGGGCTAAGCGTTTCTGATTGAAGCCGCTCGAGGTCCAAACTGGAAAACCACCGAGCCCCGCCAACTCATCAAGGAGCTCATCGATGACGGGAATAGGGAATTTGCTCTTTGGTCAAGGCACCGAGCATCCTGTAATCAACACACATGCGCCCGCTAATTATCCTTCTTCTTTACTAAGAGCACCGGGAAGAAAAGGGGCTCTTCTTTGGGTTGAATCATTCCGATTTTCAGCAATTCAGAAACCTGTGTTTCAATCTCGGACTTGAGCGGGGAGTATCATCTTGCGAATAGAAACCGTTGAGCTCGCCGGAGGAGCGGGCTCTAACAAAGGGTATCAAAGACTACCGGTCCTAGCCTGCCGGGCTTCCGTGCCTGCAGAGGCGTCCTCCCGCCGTCGAGCACCACCACTTTTACGGCGCCAACGTTCCAGCGGCGTCATGGATCCCAACGTGAAGGCGATGTTCGACAAACTTCTCAAGCGCTTCGACGACTTCGACACCAAGTGGGAGGCCAAGTACACCACCGCCGAATCGGAGCGCTTTGATACCATGTTAGAGCCCGCTCCTCCGGCGAGCTCAATCCTACCCGACGAACTCTACCAGATACACGAAAGGGGGAAAGCTAGCCGGCCGTCGAGGTCCAGCCGAGGAAAGTAAAAATTCGACACGCAATGTGATGTTCGTTACATGACTCGGCTTCTCAGGCTGGTTTTAACCCTCTTGCTTACTCACTAGATGGACCGACGTGATTCGCCCAATCGGCCCATGGACGCGGACGCCGGGCTTCCCGGCCCTTTTTGCTTCTCCTGTTCTTCCTTGCCTTCGGGAATTGTCGGAATCGGGTGCGACAAGATTGCTCGGGTTAGACGGCACCAAAACGCGGCGCAAGCTCAAAGTAAAGCACTAGGGCTAACTTACAACGAGATTGAGACGAAGCTTGTGGCAAACCGAGCTCGACGGCGGATTTCGACGGCGGCGCGCTAGGGCTTCGCGGCTGCTACTCAAGGCTGGCTAGCTGCTGCTAGTAGATTGGATTAGGGGTCGCGGACGCGGGTTACGCTAGGCTTTTATAGGGACTCGGGCGTTGGGCGCAAGCTAGGGGCGCGAGGAAACACCGTGGCCGGGTCGGTGTTGTTTTCCGGCTCGAACACGAAGCTCGGGCTCCCGGTCGAAACCGCTCAAGGAAGGGATAGGAGCGGGCCCCGCTGGTCAGCCGGACAAAGGAGGAGAGCAAGTGCTGCTGCTGCTTTGCAGCGAGATGGGCCGGCCCAAGGATGAATTCAAGCTCGGGTTAGATCAGTACAGGCCAGTCAAGCACTTGGGCTAAAATACCAGGAAGGGAGAAGAAATAAATAGAAAGGCCTTTTTCTTTTATTTGGATTTGCTTTTCAAAAGAATTTCGAAATCAGATTCATACCAAACGACAAACAGGCATCACATAAATAACATATGCTCCAGCATGAGTGCACAACATGTTACTACCTCATGAGAAATTTTAATTTCATAAAATTTATTTATTTCCTAAATTCCATGCACCACATAATAGCATAATTAAATCAAATTAATTATTTAAAAATCATGCAAAATTTCGGTGATCTCGGGCAAAAATAAACTTGTTCTTGGTGTTTTTAATTTGCTCGTGATTGTCTTCAATTTTGTAATGGCAATTCTCTCTTATCTTCGAGTAGATCGATCTGCGAAATCCCTTACCGAATGCTCGTTTCGACTTAGTCGATTAGATCCGGCTCTCACGAGAAAGTAATATAAAATCTTGCTTCTGGAGAATTCCTGCACTGTTCAATATCCCTTTTAATGAAATTTAGCTTTCTCTTCTCCCAAGATATCTACTAGCAGTTAAGTGCTAAAGTCACCCATATGAGACACACAGTATTCCAATATAAGCACTTGCCAAATGATTGACAGTTGTATCCTCAAAGCAATAGACAATGAAAGCACCCGATTGCCTTGATGATTTTTGTTTTATTTTTTATTCTAAAGGCGACACATACTGAATTGGCTATTCTCCAAAACTCGTGGAGTATTTTTCTCGCTGAAGGCGATGCTCAAACATCGTGTCACACCCAAAATTTAAGAACAAATATGGATGTATAAAAATCTTATGTGCGCCCTGGAATGTCACACACATAAGCTGACAAATCGATAATATATCATCTCAGTGCTTATTACAAAACCAATAAATAATCATAACAAGTCTTAATCAAATAATAATAGTAGCTAATGAAGACACGCTGAAGGAAACTCCAACACGAGGGGACTGGTTTGACTGGTGAACACCAAGCCTAGTACTCATCACGGTAGTCATCATTGTAGTCCTCATTCCAGCCTTGATCTATTGATGGTAATTTAGCAAGGGTAAGTACAAACGTACTTAGCAAGAATAGCAAGGCACTTACTAACCCATAAACCATGATCATCATAACATAAGTAATGTAAAGCATATAACAATAAACATGAATGTTAATGAACACAAGTCGTTATCCTTAATGCTATGGTTCCGGGGCGCCCGTGACCTTGGGCAAGGCTAGTATACCAGTTTTTCAAACTCTGCGCAGAGGTGTACACTTTCACTATGAGTCGCTTAATTCGAATGCATGGGTTTATAAGGTCCATGCACCAGCAACCACTAAGAAGCCCCCTAAAGGTTCGTCTAACAAGTTGGGGCAGCTAAGTCGCCGTGACATAGAACCCCCTTCCAATATGGCACATTACGCAGCCTATACACATATCTTCAGGATAGAGAGCATCCTATACCCAATTCGGCAATTCCTCCAAGTTGCTAGAAAAATGATCTCTAGGGAACTAATGTCAGAGCCATGTAACCCCCATAGCTGTACTGTAATACCCGGATTCGCTAAAGCAGACAAATCCCCATGTTACTAACAAGCATATTTTTGTTTATGACATAAACATTCATTAAGTTATATGATCATGTTTAAATACGATAAGTAATTTCCAAGCTATACTTGCCTTGATTCTCAAAGTCTTGTTGCTCTTGCTGGTCTTGCTCGAAGAAGTACTCTTGGCCACTCCCAAATTGCTCACCGGCTATACTCGATCGCCAAGCAACATCACACAATCGATCATGCAGTCAAACACAAAGCAAACATAGAACTTATAAGATAACAGTACACCAACAGCAAGAAAACAGTTTAAAAAGTTTATAAAACTATTCTACACGTCTCTACGATCACATCGATATAAAGATCATCGAAAAACGGACTTAAAACGAGCAAGTTATGAGCATATGAATTACTGGGAATTTGGTTTTCGAACTAAAATTAATGAAGTCTGGCTTTTGATTGCTGGGTGGACAACGTGCTGGATATAGGAGGATCTCAAGGTGTCTTTAGAAAAATTCCAGTGCAGGGGTACCTTCTAATCTGGAGCGTTGATCAAACAATGGATGGCTCAAGCTGATTGAAGGTGTATGCGAATTACCATGGTATATGCAGACTTATTTTTCTCAAGGAAAACGGCAAGAGAACATATGATGTCATCGTATGATGTCACAAAGCAAGCTAACAAGCAAAACTGGAAGGCACGGCCGGCTGCTTGCTTTTTGCTTGCTGATGAAGTACGTAGGTCATGAATTTTTAGAATTGCTAGCTAGGAACATGTTCAGGAGATCATTTGCAAGATGTCGTCAAGCAACATATGCATCAACAAGAGATGAGTGCCATGGCTGACGAAGGAGCTTGCCTGACCGAGAGTTCGCTGAATCAACTTACACATGCAAGCCTCGATTTGATCGGTACAGCGCTATGCATGGTGATCTGTCTGGCATGTAACCAGGACCAAAACCTACAGCGAGACGAGGGCATCTCACCTAGCTTGAAAGAAGAAGGCAATCACGGCTCGGGGAAGGTGAGCAGCTTGTTCCGGCGGATGGCGTCGAAGGTGGCTCTGGATCCACGAACTCCCCGAACTCGATTCTTGCGGTGGCAAGTTAGGGCTTTGGCTGCGGCAAAGCTCGAGCGTAGGCGGCTGCTGCGAGCTGCGAGCTAGGGTTGCAAAGGGGTGCTGCACGGGCGCGCGCCAGGGCTTTTATGGGCAGCCTCGACGTGCGGATTGCACCGAGCGCGAGAGCAGCGAGACCGGGTCGGGTGCGACCTCCGGCTTGGTTACGATAAGCATGGATGGGATCGTCAGCAAGTCAACAAGGTATATGACGTGCTGCACTCACGAGAGCATCACAAGGCTAGGCCAAGACACTATGGCCCAAGGATGTCTCGCGGCTGGAAAATAAGGATGTGGCCTGTGATCAATTTCCAGGCCAGAACGAAAGTAAAACAGGCCTTCGGCCTAAAGACAAAGAATGAAAGAAAGCTAAATACATTCTCTATTTTACTTGCACACCTTTTCAAATACTTTTCAAATCAAACAAAAATCAGACAAAACAAAATAAAATATGCAACAGCATGTAATGCACAAACATATCACTAGCCTTATATTGGATTTTAATATCATAAAAATTATTATTCAACTAAATTCAATGCATCACAAACTTGCATAATTAAATCAAATTTCCTATTTTAAAAACATGCAAATTTCCGGGTGTTACAATTCTACCCCCCTTAAAAGAAATCTCGTCCCGAGATTTGATTAGGCTTACTCAAACAATTATGATCCTGAGAATTAGCTCCTTCGATCAATGTGTTCACTGTAGCTGTCGATGGTGCCCGCACTGCCACTTCAACACTAATTCGATCTCCTTTCGGTGTGGTCAGAATTACCACTTTCTCCTTGCATTGAATCACTGTCATGTGTTGCTTCATCCAATCCAAACCCAGTATAAGATCTATACCAGATGCACTCAACACGATAGGACTAACCTCGAACTCTACCCCCCTTAAAAGGAGCTTAATTGAGGGGCAATAATAAGAAGATGGAATACTTCCTCCTGGTGAGTTTACTAATATGGGATCTTTCATGGCTAGTAAAGGTATGTTATATTCTCTAACAAACACTTCAGAGATAAAAAGTGTGCTAAGCTCCGAGTCAAAAAGAACAGTAGCAGAATTTGAGTTGATTCTGAACGCATTCCAACATAACTTCCGGCCGCCTCGAGCGGCACGCTGTTGACATATGGTTCACGTTTCCATGCTTGGAGAAATGTTTCGGGTTGTTATTCTGCGGTTGGTTCTTCTTCTCGTGACAGTTGGGCGATATATGTCCCCTGTTTCCCACAAGCATAGCATCCGATTGAGTTGTTGGGAGCACCATTCTTTACCGAGACGGTATTAGAACTCGTTGTCCATCCTGTTGTTCACCCCGCTGTGGATTGAATCGGGACGCATGTTGCTTCCCGAAGACTGTCCCCTTCATCTTCCTCTTCTTGTCTTGCTTTTCACGCATCTTTGTTCAGCTTGATGGCATGATTCACCGTTCTTCAAAATTGGCATACTTGTTGCCAGCCAATCGTAGCCCTGAGCTCATAGTAGATGCCTTTAAGGAAGAGACGTTGCTTGTTCTTGTCCTCCCTCACTTCATCAGGCACATAGCGGGATAGGCGGGCGAACTCATCATGATACTCACTCACCGATCTCGCGCCCCATACGGAGATTTTTCGAACTCCCTCGCCTTCAGATCCATCACACCTTCAGGAATGTGACGTGCCTTGAAATCTCTAGCAAACACTTGCCAAGTGATAGGGGGTGCATTGTTGGGACGAGCGGACTGATATGACTCCCACCAAATCTGAGCAGAACCCTGAAGTTGCCCAGAAGCGTACAACACCTTCTGCTGATCATCACACTGTGCAATGTTGAGTTGCTTCTCCACTGCACGTAGCCAATCATCTGCCTCCATTGGATCAGCAGCATGTGAGAACACGGGAGGGTGTCCCTGTAGAAATTCCCTTCGCTTATCCCTAGGTGGCTGAGCATGAGGCAAACCTCCAGCTTGCATGGTCTGCATCATCTGAGTCATCGTCTTCATCATTTGCATCTGTTGATCCAGTAGCTGCTCTGTCGTTATGGGTGGGTTAGCAGCACCACGTCCTCTACCACGGCCTCGCCTCTTCCACCACGAGCAGCCATCTGTAATCCAATGCAAACCAATGAGATCCAATACTTTCCATCACGTACTTGCCAAAAGATACAGAGACTAAACATGAATTTCTGGATGAAGTTCAGTAACATCAGTTCAGTATTTCAGCGATAGATAGAGTTCCAGAACTTCAAATGAGGCGTGTCATACATGGTTGGAAAGCTTATAAAATTCTCTACAACTCCCATGTGTACCACTTTTACTTGATTCAGACATTTAACAGGTCGAAAACAGCAATAACAGTAACCTCTCAGAACTTCCAGACAGCACAGGAACCTCAAATTGTGACAGGCATAACTCCTAGCTCATAAAAGATATTAAAGTGCTTGATACGGCATTGGAAAGCTACAGAAGTCTAGTTTCTCCCAGAAAAATTTCATCCAATTTCCACAAGCCAAAACTGAGTTATGACAGAAACATTGCAGACTGGTCCAGTATGACAGCAAATGACAGAAACGCGAAAAATCATCCCAACTAAGCATATATTAACTATAACCTTAATATTCTTAACTAAGGAACTTGTAGACATGACCACAAAGCTCCAGCATTCATTACAAAGATCCAAATCACACATAATCACAATAACAATCCAACTAAGCACTCAATTGTTTCAAACCACACGAAAACTCGACTAGACACAAGACTACTAACGTTCTTATTACATGGAGGGTACTAGAACTTATGCATGCGGGGACTAAGGCGATCAATCTCCTCTTGCAATTGTGCACTAAGGGTCTTCTTGAGGAGGAGCCACCACTGGTCACTTTGCTAACTTGAACTTAGCTACATACTCAGAGCTGGTCAAGCGGGACATCTATAGAGATTTGAATCTAGTTAGTATAGACTCAATGGTTTGCACAATAAGGCTAAGGTCTGAAACCTAATATTTTCACAATTAACCATGGTTAAGAGAGGAAGCATGAAATCAAGAGAGCAAAGGACACTAAAAACGACCATTCTACCTAGGCTCACGCCCTACAACCAACACTAGAGCTGATACCAACTGTCACACCCAAAATTTAAGAACAAATATGGATGTATAAAAATCTTATGTGCGCCTCGAATGTCACACACATAAGCCGACAAATCGATAATATATCATCTCAGTGCTTATTACAAAACCAATAAATAATCATAACAAGTCTTAATCAAATAATAATAGTAGCTAATGAAGACACGCGAAAGGAAACTCCAACACGAGGGACCGGTTGACTGGTGAACACCAAGCCTAGTACTCATCACGGTAGTCATCATTGTAGCCCTCATTCCAGCCTTGATCTATTGATGGTAATTTAGCAAGGGTAAGTACAAACGTATTTAGCAAGAATAGCAAGGCACTTACTAACCCATAAACCATGATCATCATAACATAAGTAATGTAAAGCATATAACAATAAACATGAATGTTAATGAACACAAGTCGTTATCCTTAATGCTATGGTTCCAGGGCCGCCCGTGACCTTGGGCAAGGCTAGTATACCAGTTTTTCAAACTCTCAAGAGAGGTGTACACTTTCACTATGAGTCGCAATTCGAATGCATGGGTTTATAAGGTCCATGCACCAGCAACCACTAAGAAGCCCCCTAAAGGTTCGTCTAACAAGTTGGGGCAGCTAAGTCGCCGACATAGAACCCCCCCTTCCAATATGGCACATTACCGCAGCCTATACACATATCTTCGGGATAGAGAGCATCCTATACCCAATTCGCAATTCCTCCAAGTTGCTAGAAAAAAATGATCTCTAGGGAACTAATGTCGAGCCATGTAACCCCCATAGCTGTCTTTGTAATACCCGGATTCGCTAAAGCGAGACAAATCCCCATGTTACTAACAAGCATATTTTTGTTTATGACATAAACATTCATTAAGTTATATGATCATGTTTAAATACGATAAGTAATTTCAAGCTATACTTGCCTTGATTCTCAAAGTCTTGTTGCTCTTGCTGGTCTTGCTCGAAGAAGTACTCTTGGCCACTCCCAAATTGCTCACCGGCTATACTCGATCACCAAGCAACATCACACAATCGATCATGCAGTCAAACACAAAGCAAACATAGAACTTATAAGATAACAGTACACCAACAGCAAGAAAACAGTTTAAAAAGTTTATAAAACTATTCTACACGTCTCTACGATCACATCGATATAAAGATCACAAAAAACGGACTTAAAACGAGCAAGTTATGAGCATATGAATTACTAGGGAATTTGGTTTTCGAACTAAAAAATTAATGAAGTCTGGTTTTTGATTGCTGGGTGGACAACGTGCTGGATATAGGAGGATCTCAAGGTGTCTTTAGAAAAATTCCAGTGCAGGGGTACCTTCTAATCTGGAGCGTTGATTTCAAACAATGGATGGCAAAGCTGATTGAAGGTGTATGCGAATTACCATGGTATATGCAGACTTATTTTTCTCAAGGAAAACGGCAAGAGAACATATGATGTCATCGTATGATGTCACAAAGCAAGCTAACAAGCAAAACTGGAAGGCACGGCCGGCTGCTTGCTTTTTGCTTCTGATGAAGTACGTAGGTCATGAATTTTTAGAATTGCTAGCTAGGAACATGTTCAGGAGATCATTTGCAAGATGTCGTCAAGCAACATATGCATCAACAAGAGATGAGTGCCATGGCTGACGAAGGAGCTTGCCTGACCTGAGAGTTCGCTGAATCAATCGGCTCGAGGACATGCACACTATCGATTTGATGGGGACAGCGGCTATGCATGGTGATCTATCCGGCATGCAAACCAGGACCAAAACCTACAGCGAGACGAGGGCATCAAAACTAGCTTGAAAGAAGAAGGCAATCACGGCTCGGGGAAGGTGAGCAGCTTGTTCCGGCGGATGGCGTCGAAGGTGGCTCTGGATCCACGAACTCCCGAACTCGATTCTTGCGGTGGCAAGTTAGGGCTTTGGCTGCGGCTGCTCGAGCTGGCTAGCTGCTGCGAGTAGGGTTGGAAAGGGGTCGCTGGACGGGCGCGCTGCCAGGCTTTTTATGGGCAGCCTCGACGTTGCGGATTGCTAGGGCGCGCGAAGCACCGTGGCCGGGTCGGGTGTTGTTTTCCGGCTCGGTTACGATAAGCATGGATGGGATCGAAACCGGCTCAACAAGGTATAGGACGTGCTGCCCCGCTGGTCAAGGCTGGACAAAGACACTATGGCCTGCTGCTGTCTTTGCAGCGAGATGGAAAATAAGGATGTCAAGTGATCAATTTCAGGCCAGAACAGGCCAAACAGGCCTTCGGCCTAAAATACCAGGAATGAAAGAAAATAAATAGACATTCTTTTATTTTACTTTGCAAAACCTTTTCAAATACTTTTCAAACCAAACGAAAAACAGACAAAACATAAATAAAATATGCAACAGCATGTAATGCACAAACATGTTACTAGCCTTATGAGAAATTTTAATTTCATAAAAATTTATTTATTTCCTAAATTCCATGCACCACATAATAGCATAATTAAATCAAATTAACTATTTAAAAATCATGCAAAATTTCGGTGATCTCGGGCAAAAATAAACTTGTTCTTGGTGTTTTTAATTTGCTCGTGATTGTCTTCAATTTTGTAATGGCAATGTGTTCTCTTATCTTCGAGTAGATCGACCGCGAAATCCCTTACTAATGCTCTCCTTTCGACTTAGTCGATTAGATCCTTTCTCACGAGAAAGTAATATAAAATCTTGCTTCTGGAGAATTCCTGCACTGTTCAATATCCCTTTAAATGAAATTTAGCTTTCTCTTCTCCCAAGATATCTACTAGCAGTTAAGTGCTAAAGTCAACCATATGAGACACACAGTATTCCAATATAAGCACTTGCCAAATGATTGACAGTTGTATCCTCAAAGCAATAGACAATGAAAGCACCCGATTGCCTTGATGATTTTTGTTTATATTTTTTAGTTCTAAAGGCGACACATACTGAATTGGCTATTCTCCAAAACTCGTGGAGTATTTTTGACGCTGAAGGCGATGCTCAAACATCGGCTATTCATTTTAATTTTATCCTTTATGAACCAACCTCGATGCTAGGATAATATTTCTTGAGATACCTCCCATTGATGGCTTTGGTAAATTCTTCTCCAAATAAAGATTTCAAAATATATGTGTTGCCAGGCACACATCTTTGTATCTGAAAAGGTTCTTCCCAATTTGGAGACCACTTGCCGAATGCTTCGTCCTTTGTTCCAATTGGGTAGAGTCATCCAAACAAAATCTCCTTACGCAAATTGTTTTATTCTAACCTTTTTGTTGTAGTACTTGGCAACACGCATTTTATTCTTCTCAATATTCTCCAATGCCCTGAGACGAATTTGATGCAAATCTTCTTGCTCGTCTATCATGAGATTGTTATAATCTTCAGTTCTTAAATCCTTTTGCAACACGACTCTCCTTGAATCCGATTGCATCTCCCATGGTAGCACAGCATGATGTCCATAAACCAATTCATAGGGAGATGTCTGAGTGGACCCATGGCAAGCCATTCGATAAGCCCACAAAGCTTCATTAGGCACCAAATGCCACTTCCTCGGCTTTTCATCAATCTTCTTCTAAATAATCTTAATCATGATTTTATTTGATGCTTCTGCTTGACCATTGGCTTGTGCATAATAAGGAGAAGAATTATATGGCTTGATTCCCATACTTTCGACAAAATCACAAAACTCTAAAGAAGTAAATTGAGTTCCTTGATCAGTCATTATAGTTTGAGGAATCCCAAACCTATAAATAATATGCTCCTTGACAAAACTGATCATATTTTCAGATGTAACTTTCTTCAAAGGAATTGCTTCCACCCACTTGGTAAAATAATCCGTAGCCAAGAGTATGAACTTATGCCCCTTGCTGGATGGTGGATTAATCTGTCTAATTAAATCTATACCCCATTCTCTGAATGGCCAAGGCTTGATTATTGGATTCATGGCAGATGCTGGAGCTCTTTGAATATTGCTGAATCTCTGACAATCTTGGCACCCCTTATAATATTCAAAACAATCTTCTAGCATAGTCAGCCAAAAATAACCTGTCCTTCTTATTATCCACTTCATTCGGTAAGCCGACTGGTGTGCACCACATAAGCCATCATGTACTTCACTCATCATCCTCTTAGCTTCTTCTTGATCTAAGCATTTGAGCAACACTCCATCTATGGATTTGTAATATAATTGACCATTGAGTAGCACAAACTTGATGACTTTATACCTGAGCTTTCGGGAAACCCTTTGTGATGGGTTTCTGAGGTAATCGGTAATTTTAGTTCTCCAATCATTGATTGCCTGATCACTGCCAAAAGCATATTGATCTACAGCAAAAACCTCTTGATTTTCTCTATACCCAGAAGCACTTTGAGCTAACCTGTTTGCTTCCTCATTGTGTTCTCTGGGAATATGATGCAATGTTACTACCCGAAAGCCTTTCAAGAGTTCCCTGCATTTGTCATAATAAACTCTTAATATATCATTTTTACACTCATACTGGCCGAGCAATTGGTTAATCACCAACTTAGAATCTCCAAAAATCTCAACTACAACGGCCTGTGCTTCTTTAAGAAACTGAAGCCCTCTAAGCAATGCTTCATACTCTGCCTGATTGTTAGTAACATAAAGTCCAATAGGAATAGCATACTCAAAAACTACTCCCCGTGGAGAAATCAGCAAAATTCTGACACCACCACCCTTTTCATAGGATGAACCATCAAAGAATAAAGCCCAAGGCGTAATATCAACTAATTCAATAGAAGGATCATGATGTTGAGTAATAAAATCAGCAATAACCTAACCTTTAATTGCTTTTGCCAATTCAAATCTTAAATCAAATTCAGACAAAGCTAAAACCCATTTGCCGATCCTACCATTCAAAATCGGCATTGATAACATGTGTTTAATTACATCAAACTTTGAAACTACCACACATTCGGCATTCAACAAATAGTGCCGAAATTTGGTACATGAGTAATAAACACATAGACAAAGCTTCTCTGTTGCCGAATACCTTGTCTCTAGATCTAAAAGCTTCCAGCTAAGATAAGCTACCACTCTTTCCTTCCCTTCAAATTCTTGCATAAGGGCCGATCCTATCGTTAGGCTATTGGCCGCTATGTACAACTTGAAAGGCTTGTCAAGTTGTGGAGGTACCAGAACAGGTGGTGCCTTCATATACTCCTTGATCTCCTCGAAAGCCTTTTGTTGTGTGTCACCCCATACAAAAACTTGATCCTTCTTGAGCTTCAACAATGGAGAGAAAGGCAATACTCTTTCTGATAAGTTGGATATGAATCTTCTTACAAAATTGATCTTGCCCAACAATGATTGCAGTTCTGTGAGATTGGTTGGAGGAACTACTTTATCTATAGCTTCCATGCTTTTCTTTCCAACTTCTATCCCTCCTTTATGAACCAAAAACCCCAAGAACTCACCAGCCGAGACCCCAAAGGCACACTTATTCGGGTTCATCTTCAAACCATGTTTCCTAGTGCACTCTAAGGTTCTTTTCAAATCGGCTAGATGTCCCTCATAATTTCTGGACTTGACCACCACATCATCAATATAGATTTCTACAATCTTGCCGATCAACTCATGAAAGATATAATGCATAGCTCTCTGATAAGTTGCACCGGCATTCTTCAATCCAAATGTCATGACAATCCACTCAAATAGGCCAATGTGTCCAGGACATCTGAAAGCTATTTTTGAAATGTCTTCAATGGCCATAAAAATTTGATTGTACCCAGCATTACCATCCATAAAACTAATTATCTCATGACCAGCAGCTGCATCCACTAGCAAATCGGCAACTGGCATCGGGTATCCATCCATTGGAGTGGCTTTGTTGAGATCTCTAAAGTCTATGCACACCCTCATCTTTCCATTCTTTTTGTAGACAGGGACTATGCTTGAAATCAACTCTGCATATCTACATGGCCGAATAAAATTAGCTTCTAATAATCTTTCAATTTCTTTTTTCACATCGGCCAATACATCTTCTTTATATATTTTTTGAGGAGGCTGTTTGTATGGCCGATACCCAGGCTTAATCGGCAATCGATGCTCAACAATGGAACGATTTAATCCAGGCATCTCTGAATAATCCCAAGCAAAACAATCTTTATATTCTTTTAAGAGATTAATCAATTCTATCCTAAATTCTGGATTTAAACCAGCACTGATATATGTCGGCCTTGGCTTGTCTCCATTACCAATATCTACTTCTTCTAACTTGTCGGCCGACATAAAACCACGTCCTAGCTTCCCCTTGTTGCCATCAATTGGATTCCCCATTAAAAATTACTGTTTGAGCCGACTGCTTGGATCGGCTGTTGGTCTCTATTGAACACATTCACAGGACCTTCTCCCCAATCTTTCCCTGAGAAGCAATCTACACCATCATATTCCCAATAAGTTGGTTCGGCACTAGCAACACTTACCGAATCATCAGCTGGGACAATCTCCACATCATCTCCAACCCACTGGATAAGCACTTGATGCATGGTTGAAGGGACACAATAGTTAGCATGGATCCAATCTCTCCCTAGCAACAAACTATATGCCCCCTTGCCATCAATGACAAAGAAAGTAGTGATCAAAGTCTTGGATCCAATCATCAACTCAACATGCACAGCTCCCTTAGTATCAGAGGTGTTGCCAGCAAAATCCCCAAGCTTTCTAAAGGTGGTATATGGCATAACATTGATTGCAGCCCCTCCATCAACAAACATCTTAGTCAGAGGCTTACCATTAACATACCCCTTCAAGTAGAGTGGCTTCAGATGTTTGTTCTTCATAGGTTTATCAAAAACTGCTTGTTTTGTCAGAACCAGCTGAGCCATCAGGTCTTGGAATTCAGTTTCATCAAAATCAGAGTACACCTCATCCTGGACATCTTGACCCTCAGGAGCCATGAATTCTGATGGGAGGAAGAAAGCCATACATGTTTCAGCCAAAGGATCCAAGCCATCAGGCTTTTTGGGGCGCCATACTTTCTTCTTATCGGCTGCTGCTTGTTTAAGCTCCTTGTTCCTTAAACGTTGAACCCTTCTCTTCTGGCTCTTCCTTAACCCTGGAGGGCACCACTGACCTTTCTACCAAACATATTCTTGGGCCATCTCCTCTTCATCATACCCTTCGTATTCATCCCAGTCTTCATCGGCATACCTCTTCCCTTGCCGATTGTCAGAAATTTGAATTTTTAAGCACCGATCATCCTCTGGATATTGAATTCGAGTCTTTCATGGATAGGACGGCGGTTGGCTCTAGCCCGCCTGTACTCAAAGTATTGATCACTGCATTCGGGATAATTATTCCTGGCTGGCAGCTTTAAACCTTCATTCCAGCAATGCCTGAAGAAAGAGCATCCCCAATGAGACTGTTCTTGCTCTCTTATGTATTCTTCTTGCTCCCTGAGGTACATCTCTTCTTCATATCTCTGGCATTCCTTGATAAACTTTTCATGCTGATAGCGCTCCTTTTCTTGCTGCCTTTGCCACTTGTTCAGAAGGATTCAGGAAGTAACCCTAGGCCTTGATGTCTCACATCTTTCCGTTCGGCTATTCTGGAACCGAACCCTTTGTAACTCCTCACTTGATATTTGCCGATTAGGATCGACAGAACCACTCTCCTTTGCTCTTTTAGAGGTTAGCACTTTCATCTTTCCTTTGCTCTTAGGATCATTGAATGACACCATATTTATACCATGGCTGACCATACCAGTCAGGAAAGGATTAGCATCTACTTTCATCTTGCCATCAAACCTCGAGTGCCCCTCCTGGATAGCTTTCTGGATTCTTATCCTGAACACTCAGCAATCATTGATGGAGTGAGAATTGGTGTTATAGAAACCACAATACCTCTTGTCTTTCACTCCCTCTTGTTGCAACATGGGATGTCCCTCAGGCAGCTTGACACGTCCTTCCTTCACCAGTAGCTCAAAGAGTTTGTCTGCCTTAGTAACATCAAAATCATAGGAGCCTTTGTTCTGCTTTGTCCAGCGCTGATTGACTTGAGTAGGCTCCTTACCCCAGACCAACTCTGTTGCAGCCACCTCATCTTCACTCTCATATTCCTCTACTTGTTCCAGGAATTGCTCATATATATCTACAGCAGCATTGGTCTTTTGGAAGCGGTTGTCTCTTCTAAAGCTTTGAGCCTGATTGCCCATTAAGGCCAAACGCTGTGACAGTTGCCCAAGATCCTCAAAGTCCATACCGAATAGCTTCTCTCTCACATTCGGATGCATGCCTGCTATAACCATCCCTGGAAGCTGATCATCTGGTATGTTCAAAGAGTAGTATAAATTCTTGGTCTCTCTGAATCTGCAAAGGAATTCTTGTGGAGTCTCGTTGGCTCTTTGCCTCAGACTCATGAGATCCACCATCTTCTTCTCATTGGTACCTGTGAAGAAATATGAATGGAATTTTTGTTCTAACTCCCCCCAGGTACCAATGGAGTTAGCCAACAAAGATGAGAACCATGTGAATGCCAGCCCTATGAGAGACAAAGGGAAATATCTTATCCTCCATGCTTCATCTGTTGATGCCTCTCCTAGTTGTATTAAATATTGACTGATATGCTCTATGGTGCTGGTATCATCTTGGCCAGAGAACTTGGTGAGCTCAGTAGGAGGCTTGACTCTTGGAGGAAGCACCACCTTGTTGTACCATTTGGGGTATGGAGACTTGTAAGCATATGATTGGCCTTTAGGCTTCAAGCCGAACAGATTTTGCATCATATCAGCCATCATGTGCATGATGATGTCAACGCTTGAATCCCCCTGCATCTGTCCTCCTGAGAGTTGTCCTGAAGAAGCACTCTTGTACCCTGGATTAGGAAAAGCATTGAGAGCATTGTAATCAGTAAACTCTTGATAGCCATCTCCAAACATATTCTTCTGCAGTCTATTATTCATAGGAGATATTTTATAAGCCGATCCTGGCACGTTCCCTGTTGTACCAAACATGAACTGACCATAATTCATAGGATTCGGCTGTTGCTTGGGACCAGGAGGCACTGTTTCTCCTTTATTGGTTTCTCCTGATCCGCCAGCTCCAATGTCTCCAGAGGTCTTCCCTTGCTCCTTGGTACTAAAGTAATGAGGTCCTTGAATTGGTCCTGAAGCTTCCTCAAAATGCTTGTCAGCCGCAGGGCCGAAAGTCTCTTTCATAATGGAGCGAAAAGTGTTGAGGAAAGTTGTATTATGATTGTTCATGGTAGTCCCTAGAGCTTGATGGATCAACTCTGACATCTTCCGAGCATCTTCAGCTTCAGTATAATTAGTCTGACCATGAAGGAGAACTCTCGACAAATCCGTCTTCTGGATGATCTTGCCGCTCTTGTTCTTGGAGAAAGACAACATGCACTTGTCTACGTACTACTTACACATCTTCTAAACAAGTTCGTGCAACTCTGGCGGTAAATCTTCCAAAACGACGTCCAAAGCGCCATCGTTGTTGATGGTGTCAGGCATCTTGGTCTTGAACTTGGGTGTCCCACCGGGCGTGCCAAAAAGTGTGTTGACACAAAAAGCGCACTGTGCCTCACACACAGCAAGCTGGAAAGCCTAGCTTCAAACAGGTGCCTGGGCGGTTGGAATCCGGATGCATGCCAGTCAGTTTGACCTAAAATGAACAGGGGATAAAACAATGAGAGCTGGAATGTGTCTGGTGTGCCCATGACAGTTCCAAATATACGGCCCTGAAGCCACTTACGACGACATATAGCTATGGAAGCTATCTGCCAACAGGTTTATAAAGCATTCGGCTAATATAAAGATAAAAGCATATAAAACGTAGTTGCCGAATGAACGTAAAGAAGACATGTTTGAGCAGTGAGTGGCGGTCATAGATATCGTGTACAATTTAAAACATATAGCCTTAGACCAATGACACCATCAAGACATGATTAGATATTAAGCAGGTAACTCATAAATATAAATATGTCCAGGTAAAGCAATGCATAGGCCTAATCCAACTAGTCTGCCGCATTTCTAGTTCTCTTAAACCCGTCAGGCATAAACCCCAACAAGCTAATCCACCGCATGATATCACTTGCTATAGATCTATACCACTCCTTATAACTAGACCAATCCACCGCATGATACAATCTAATCACAAGAAGCTAAAAGCATGCATACGCTCGAAAATAGATTCATAAATACTCGTTACTCATGAAGGCATAACCGTATTTGGCAAGCTTACCGAACCGGGGTCCATGAAGAAGGAACATACAAGTAAAATGTGAACGAAACCTATCAGATTAAACCAAACTCTAGTCCACCGGACGACTAGCTCTAGAGTAACCCAAAGACCTGCATCTGCCGCACGGTACCCGGTCCTGTCAAGGCTAGCTCTACATCTAACGTGCATGAACCCACAACACGTGACAACCTAGATTGATCTAAGCTCGGCTATTATAGACATATAAACCAATTATCACGGCAAGATGAACATAAAACGTTAAAAGTTCAAGATATATCTAAGACTTTTAGGGTTTTATACCCATCTGTCGTAGTGATCTAAAACAATGAAAAAGCCAAGCCTTATCAATCTAGATTGGGCAATAAAGAGTGTTACAAATATAATAAAATGATAATAAAACATGCAACACATGGTAACTTGATGAATCTACTAGATCTTGCCAAATCTAATAGAGCCGATAACTATCTTTACCCCACCTTAATCTGCCGCATGATACAAGGCATAAGTAAAGACCTCCCGCTACTAAGCTTAAATCCACCGCATGATACTAAGCAAAGTAAAACGAGACTACTTGCATCATAATCTAAATCCACCGCATGATACTAGACATGATAGCAACGTTGCCAGAACTTACGGAGGTCAACGGATCGATGGCTCCTCTCGAAGAACTCGACGACACGACAAAGGACTCGAAGGTGGTACGGGGCCGGTTTGGTTGTATTGGTTGTGAATAGCTGTTTACAATGGCCAAGGGCTTATATTTATACCCTGGATTTGACATGAGTCCTAAAAGACTACGATTACATGGAATAATCCCTAAAATAAGATAACTTTGGCTCCAAGTCTTCTCGGAGTCCTCATTGCCCCCGTTATCGGGAAATCTTCCCTTAATTGGCTAATCATCTGTTATTCTTCACTTCCCGAATCTTCCTCAGAATAGTCGACCGCACAGGCATTTGCCGAATCATCACAAATAGCCGACCGCGCGGAGCGCTTGCCGAATGCCGTATGTATTCATACCTTGCCGAATGCCTTGCCTTGCCAAATGAATTCTCATTATTAGCATCTTGCACTGGCCCACCTGTCATCTTCTCAGGCTTACCAAAATCTAGTGTTAACAGAGTACAAGGCCATTGCTTTGGGGGAGTGTACTTTGTACACCTTTGGTACTCAAGTTGGACATCAAGACCAAGCTCAAGATGAAGAGCAAGAAATGAGTTCAAATATTCATTGGATATCTTTGGTAGAAAGAAAAGGACTTAAAGAAGATCTCAAGATTACTCATCATATCAAGTCCATCACTTGGATCAATCAATCAAATTTAATTCAAGTGAGTGTCAAAGGATACTTCTTGGTGAGATCACTTCTCCCTAGAGAGGGACATGCCGCCCTTGGATGGGATTGACAAGTGGGAGTACTTGGAGGGCCAACATGGAAGTGATGATATAGGAACATTCAAGATGCTTAGTTGAAGAAATCAAAAGGATTGATCAAGAAAGCAAGCAACACCCGAAAGAGAGATATTCATGCAAATTCAAATGGTATTCTCTCATACAAGCAAAGTTCAATAGAAGAAGCAAGCCAACCACAACAAGAAGTGCACTTGATCATTAGTGGTTCTCATTTAATATGGGTGAAGCATGGAAATCATATTGGTATATTTGGTCTTCACCAAGCTATAAATTGGATGTCATATTGCTATTTGGAGAGCTAAGTTGGAATCAATGACTATCCTCTAATCCAAGATAGCAAAGGTATCATTGTATTTGCATGATCATTTCATCTCTTACTAGTATGCGGTTAGTGCATATAGTACATGCTTAATAGGATCATGCATGATAAATGAAAGTTTTAAATTCATTACTTACCACTATTGTTTGAACTATTATATGATCTAGTGGTATGTATATGAGTTTGTTCATGAGCTATTGATCCCAAGTACTTGATCTATTTTGGAATGCTATCAAGGGACAAGTACAACATTGGCAAGATAACCCTTGTATGAGGTGTGAAGAAGCTTGTCATTGGATCAAACCGGACTTGGAAACTAAGGCAAATCATTTTGGTTCAAGTCAACAAGAAAGAAGCTCATGAAAACAATCTAGTTCAAGAATTGGTTATAATTGTCAAATTTCATCAAGTGGCATCCACTTTGCAAGATATATAATATTCCTACACATGGTATTATTTCTTCACGTGGTATCATATTTCACGTGGTATTCTTGTTCACTCAAGTGATGCTTAGTGCATCAACGGTGGTTCCACAAGTGATCCTCAACTATAAGTGATCAATTCAAATCAAGAAAGCTACCCTCACGTACAAGAGCTTAAGTGTTTGAATTGGATTGACATATGCTTTGACATAGGGGGAGGTGCCCCACCTCAAGGTATCAAAGTCAAGGATCCTACTAGTGACCTACATGTGGCATTTCTAGGTGATCTTCATGCTTCCACATGTGGTAGTTGCAAGTGGTGTCATTCCAACATATGGTGACGTCCATCAAAAATGAAGAATCAAGACTCATCCATCTACCCCTAGCAACACCCTTTGTATCAAAAGAGGCATACCTTTTATGGAAATTGATGACAAAGGGGGAGAGATTGGAACAAAGATATGAAATAGGTTATGGGGAGAGATTGGAACATGGACATGGACCAAGAGGGAGCAACATTGAAGAATAGAGGAGGATCAAAATTCTTGGACAAAAGAGAAGCACACAAGTTGGGGGAGCAAGCTCATGAACTTGTTTGATTGCATTTGATATGTGCATATTCATGTGCTTGCTTGCAATTGCATAAGTTTCAAAATTTAAATGCAATGCTTGTGTGGTGTATGCTAGTTATAGAACTTGAATGATGATATGATAACTAGTATGCATAGGTTGTAGCTAGACATATATATTTTTCATGTGAATCAAGAGCCATTGCTTATAATGTTGATCTCACATGGTATCTTGAGTTTTGATGTATGTCTAGTTACATTGATGATGCTAAGGATGAACTTCAATGTGAAACTCCGATTGGTATCATGCTTCAAAGGTTTATCCTATACACCTTAGCATCACTTTGTAGTGATAACCCTCCCAAAATTTTCATATTTATGCATGTGTGCAAACCTTGAATTCAAATCAATTGGGCACATATGTAGGGAGAGTTACCACTACCAAGTCGGGTTTTATGGTGCTTATCCAAATCTTGACATAGTGCTTAAATGTTGGATAAGTGACATAAAATCCAAACCAAGTTAGCAATTGATACTTGTATGAAGTGCTAACTTGGAATTTAATCTTAAATTCCATATCTTTGTAGTGTTGCCATCAATTACCAAAAAGGGGGAGACTGAAAGGTCCCTAGTGGTTTTTGGTAATTGAGTGACAACATTAGGTGGATTAATAATGTGTGATTGAGATAATACACAGGAGATTAGTTCACATGTGATGAAGTAATGAAGGAGCTTTATTGTATATGAGACATGACATGGAGTCATGTGACCAATGTGGCGAAGATCAAGATGAGGCTTGGCTTGATGGACCGGTTGCAAGCGTGAAGGGCAAGTCGAGGCTTTGAAGTGATGGACCACGAGGCAATGAAGCTTGAGCAAGACTTGGCGTCGACGGACCGCCGCAACGGTGAAGAGCAAGTGAGGTCAAGATCGATGGACCAAGAGGGCCATATGATGATATGAAGTGGATCATATCCTTCTTGATCGTGTTGATGCATGTGTTGCATCGGCATTTGGAGGAGATGGAGCGGAATGGAAATGCGCAAGGCAAAGGTATAACCTAGGGCATTTCATTTCGTCGGTCATAGGTGTGTAGAGAAGTTTATGACTGGGTTTAGGATAGATGGCCCTACTATCAAGAGGGGCAAACTTGCTTGCATATCGGTCATCTAGTGCCACTGGTGCGATCTAACTTTGCGATGTGTTAGGATCGAGTGGCGTGGTGAGAACAAGAGAAAATCCTTTGAAAATGATTGTGAAAATGCTAACACACATGCACATGGTGATATACACTTGGTGGTGTTGGCACATTTGCAAAGGTGGTGGTGTTTGCAGGGTTGAGATGGGTTTGGGTACCGCTCACCCTCCCGCCTCGCAAGCTCGGCGGGATTCGGCGCTTTCAGGAAAATGACATGGCTATTTTCTATTGCGCCAGATGCAAATTGTTGGTGAAATCATGCTAACTCTCGTGCACAAGTTGGTATACTTGTTGGGTAGCATGGTGGAGGAGTTAGCGTCGACGACGGGCTGTAAAACATGGTTTTACATGCGTCGGACGCTGCTGACATGAGCATCGGACGCCAGGGCGTGCGTCCGACGTGTTGAGGTTTGCGCGGGCGCTGAGTGGCTGCGTCGGGCGTGTCCGACGGGTTCACGCCGGACGCCGGGGGGCGCGTGGCCAGTGTCCGGCGCAGCTGAGAGAAGTCGGGTGGCCGTGCGTTGGTTGAACACGTCGGACACTGGGCTGAGCGTCCGACGGTTTGTGGTCGCGCGTCCGACGGTGGCGGGTTTTTACACCCTTTGAGGCGCGTCGGTCCGGCGGCGTCTGGCGCGCGCGGCCGCGGCGTCCGGACGCGTGGTTCCTGAGCGCATGCAATGGTTGAATTCAAATGGTCACTGACACGTGGCATTCGCAGGAGCGTCAGCCACTACTGTGCAGCGTCCGACAGTGAGCGTCTGGCGCATCCGGCGCTCATGGTTTTTGACCAGTGAGAGGGCAACAGCTAGTTTCTTGGTTTGGGCTATAAATACACCACTTACCCGACTTGTTTCGGGTGCTGAGCACCTTGGTGACTTTGTGTCCATGCTTGAGAGTGCTAGAGAGCCCTCCCACTCACTCTAACTTGATAGTGTTCATCTGATTGAGTGAGTGAGCGATTCTAGTGTGATTGCTTTGAGAGATTGCATCGAGTGGCACTTGGTGATCGTGTTGTAAGCCAGTGTGCTTGTTTCTCTTGGAGGTTGCCACCTCCTAGATGGCTTGGTGGCAAATGACTCCGTTGAAGCACGCAAGGGAGATTGTGCGGTGCTCCGGAGGGGGATTTGTGAGAGGTTCATGCTCACCTCATGGGGATCGTGAAGAGCAACACTACTAGAGCGTGTCATTGAGTTACCACCCTTGTGAGTGGTGTCTTGGAGAGTCTTGAGGGGCCAACTAGCGGAGAGCCGCCTAGTCCAAGAACCATCGAGGTGTTGGTCGACACAACGAGGAGTAGGGGGAAGTTGGCAAGCTTCCCGAGACCTCGGTAAAAAATCACTGGTGTCATCTTGTGTCCACACTTCACGGTGGTTTGCATTCTCTTCATCACAAGCTTTGTTCTACATTCACATTTATATATTGTGCTTGTGCTTGTGGAGTAGCTCTTGAATTGTCTTCTTGCTTGTGTAGCTTGAAGTAGTGTTGTTGTAACTATCTTGCTTGTGTAGCTTGATTAGTTGCTTTGCTTAGTTTGTGTAACTAAGTTAATTGAACCTTTGGGTTAGGCATGTGTCGCCTTGTCCATTGTGCATCTAGTGAGCTTAGGTAGGCTTTGTGCTTTGCTCATTAGAATTGTGTAGGAGCTCCCTGTTGTTTGAAGTACTAGTGCTTAGGTTTGTGTGACCTTGCATTAGAATTGATTAGGAGCTCAAGCTAGGCTTGTCACCTCATTTATCTTATGTAGGATCTTTTGTGAGGTGATTTAGAGTCATAGTTAGAGGGGTGAAGTCTTGGCTAAGTGAATAGTTTTAATTCCACTTTATATTCGGTTAGCCATTGCAATTAGTTTAGTAAGGACTATTCACCCCCTCTAGTCCCCATCTCGACCCTTCAATGGACCATTGCGAAGAGCTCGTCGAGACGATCGAAATGGACATATTACTTGTCACATTTGGAGTCAAGAATCAAAAGTTATGAATCGTGACTATTAGTATGAATTTCAAGGACCTAAAAAGACACCAGGAGACAGCTCGCCAAAGATGGGACCCACCCACCATAGGGTGGGGCCGCTCAGCCTGACCTGTGGGGCCACGTGGCTCTCCACAGAGGTGCCACATCATCAGCTTCTGGAAGCTTCCTCCACCGACCTAAGGGATCGTGAAAATCATATCTAACCGTTGATTTAAGTCGGTTTAAGGTCGGTTTGATCCAACGGCTCAGATTCATCCCTCAGGGCTATAAATAAAGAGGCAGACCTCACCCTTGAAACCCTAATTCATTATTCATCTCATCTCATTGATTAGAGAGGGGTCCCAATGTAAGGAATTCTCTCTCTTCAATGTAGATCTAGGATTAGATTCTTCAATGTAATAGATTAGATCTAGATGAGAGTTAGGGAGAGCGGAGTTGCGCTCCGGTTCTGGAGAAGTCTTCAGAGTTTGGTATGTCTTTGTATCTATTCTCTACAAGACTTATGCTTTAATATATTTATCTTCTCTATTTACTTTTATGCCTTTCATATATTTATGGTTAGTGTAGTATTTATGCCATTGCATAGGATCTCCGCTCGCATCGAGTGCTTTAGTTAATCGTATGTGACTAGAGTAGTAATCGGTAGATTAGACATGGTGTCTAGTCTTTTGGTTACCTGAGATTGCACCCAATCCCTACGGATAGTTGTGGTAGCCCCAGGTGGTGACAGCCCTGATGGTTGATGTCTCCAGTTGTCCTCTTAATTAGCTAAACTATTTATTTATCTTATAATTCTTTTAGTCATAGATTTCTTTTTATGCATTATTATAGTATTATTTATATTCATCAATTATTATTTATCCTCTCACTTTAGTCTAGTTGGTTTGCTAAGTTAGTAGATACATGATTGTGAGTTATTAGATTCTTTAACCAAAGCTTCCCTATGGATACGATACTCTAGAATACTCCTAGGGAAAAGCTACAATGGTGTTCTGTGTGCTTGCGGATATCTTATCTTTATTGTGAGCGGTTAATAAATACCAACATTTGCCAAGGGCCTCGATCGGCACTTTCAAGCAAACCTGCGTTTGCCGAGTGCCAAACAAGTCGAATAACCACGCACTCATCCACACACACGGACTCATCCGCACCGCCGCCGCCCTCCCCCACGCCCCCCCGCGCCCACGCCGCGCCCGGCGGCAGCCCGGGCCACCGCCCCAAAGCGCCCCTCCCGGGCGGCTCCCGGCGCCGGCCCGGCACCGCCCGTGACGCCGAGAGCCCCGCCCCTCACCTTCCTCCGCTGGCGGGCGCTAATCCAAACCGCGCCCCATCCCCCCGGCCCGGCACCCGCCCCCGCCCCGCCGCCGCGCCGCCCCCGACCATCCGTACCGTCGGCTGGCCGGGCTCCGGGCCGCTCGGCCGCTCCTCCCTGACTTCCGTTACCAGCTGCAAGGTAAATTAGCACTCAATTTTGTTAGTAGTTAGCAATAGTTAGTTAGCTGTAGTGTTAATTCTTCATTAATTATTAACAATACTGAAAAAATTAAATGGTATAGTTAATTCTTTCTTTCCCATCTATTTATGGAGGTAGATGTAAAACTAAATTTGCTAAATTTCACAGATGTCATATATAGAGGACTAAGTGATGGTTAGGAGGGAATAGAGGGAGAAGGAGAGGGGGAGGGGGACTATGTGCCACATCTTTTTTGATATATGTACCCAATAACATCTAGTAATAAGGTATCTAATAGATCATAGCAAATGGGTACAGGAAGATGGTTTGTTATCGGCCATCTTGCTGTTGTATGTGGTTGTATGCAAGTTGGCCATATATGTGGTTGTCGGCCATCGTGCCGTTGGTTTGTTGCAGGTTTTGGAAACCTCACCGTGCAGAGGAGGTGCTGCCGAAATTTTGAATTGACACTATTATGTTCCTTTTTGCAGGAGAGGCTATTGCACTGTCCTCAACTCGTCACTTTGCAGGACAGCAAGGTGAGGCATAAAAGACCCCTCTTTCTATATCATGTTCGTAGATCACGTAACCTAGTTAGGTGTCTCCCGTTTGAAAGAGATACAGTTGGAAATATGCAGATCATTGCATATCTGTTTTGAATTATCCACGTTTTTTGGACAGCCCGAGGATGCGTAGATGGAGTTAGTTTCCATGGTCTACTCCGATCCGAGATAGAGTTTCGGCATAATCTCCCTGTTGTTCTCCGGATACACAATTTCCCTGCCAGGACATGTATTTGGAGAACGGTGGGGAGGTGCTGCCAAAATTCTGTCTCGGATATGAGTAGAGCATGGAAACTAACCTCATCTACGCATCCTCGAATGATCCACCTCATGACCCACCTCGGTCGCCGTGGGACGGTTGGAGGTAGATACTTGTGGTTGTGATGCTAATTGTAATTGGTTGCACTTGTGGTTGCACTTGGATTACTTGGATTGATTGTGGATTACTTGTGATGATACTTGTGGTGATGCTTGTGGATCATATGTGATGGTTGTAAATGGTTGTGGATTATATTGTTGATATATTATGATATATTGTGATTTATTAGAGTGGGGTGCAATAAACAATTAAAAAAGGCTATTTTTGGCCACTTTGCCGTGTGTTACACTCGGCAAAGGCACCCTTTGCCGAGTGTCAAAGCCAAAACACTCGGCAAAGAGGCAGTTCCAGTGTATTATGGGAACAGCCTTTGCCGAGTGTCAAGGCTTTGCCGAGTGCTATAGTAATTGCACTCAGCAAAGTCTGACTTTGCTGAGTGCAATTACCACAGCACTCGGCAAAGTTAACAGTTTTGCCGAGTGCTTTTCCGTAGCACTCGGCAAAGTTGATGAGTTTGCCGAGTGTCCCCCCGTCTTGGCACTCGGCAAACTCAGCAACTTTGCCGAGTGTCTTTCCGTCCAGGCACTCAGCAAAGATGCCGTCACCGTCTTCTCCCCGTCCAGGTACCCTTTTTTTTTTTTTTTGCCGAGGATCGTTTCAGCACTCGACAACAAAAGGTACTCGGCAAAGAGGGCGTTGCCGTCAGGCTCTTTGTCGAGTGAGCTATGCCGTGGGTAGCACTCGGCAAAGCCTTTGCCGAGTGTTTTTGGGCTTTGCCTAGTGCCAGAGACACTTGGCAAAGGAGCTAAATCCGGTAGTGCGTTTCGAAGGTGCTGATAAGGGAGTGTGTGCCTGCAGCACGTGTGCGTGCAGCGCGTTCACATCTGCACTGTTTAGGGGAAAAAATTAAAGTCTGGAGCAAACTTAAGGAAAACACAGCAAGAAAACAGGGCGCGTGGTTTTCGTATAGCTAATTTGGATCTGGTACTACAGTATCGAGAGTTACTAGGAGATAGATGGAAGCATATAATTCTACATCAGTTTTAAGTTCCTCTGATCAGTGAACGAAGCGCCAACAAATGACTTTTTATGATTCCGTGATGATCAAGAAAGGTTGCACCAATTTGCATATAAAAGATGAAACGAAGAAAGTTGCATCTCGGTACCTGCAGATGGCCCCCTCCATCTCCAGCACCAGTGGTCATTGGCCTCTAACTTCAAGAAAGCATACCAGAACGTGTTGCGTGATGTGGTGTATAAATAATACCTAGAAGTGACGAGTGACCGACAAGTTGGCTAAGATGCTTTGCCGGTGTTTGTTAAGACGCTTTGCTTGGATATAGACAAAACGTTTGTACATCTAAGGTTCATGTAAATTTGATATCTTAATATGTGGGCCTCTATGTTGATCTTCACTTTATATTCTCACTGATTTATATGACAATGACAATAGCAATGATGTTAACTTATATAAATAAAACATCTAAGTTGTTGATGTAGGTAAATATTTTGAGTGAAACATCATGATATATATGCATTGATAGTTTAATGATTAACAATACAATTTTTCTAAGAAATATATACCACAATGGTCTTGTATATCTTTTTACCACCTCTCTCCACCTCTATTGAATTAGTTGTAAAACAACTCTCTATTTCTACTCTGGAAAAAACAGAAAGCTACAAGCAGGATCCTAGATATGTATACAAGCAGGATCCAAGATGTGTACACAAGCAGGATCCATAACAACTATGAGACATACCCCGTCTCTCTATCTCTATTGAAACAGTCGTGAAACAACACTCTATTTCTAACTATTTGGAAAAGCAGAAAGCAAAAGCTAAAAGCAAGATCCAAGGTGCTGTGAACTACAAGAAAGTTGCAACATCTATTTTGGTAGGAGAAACACACTACTACAAAAGCCAACATTAGGGGCGGTTCTTGATGGACTTTAGGGGCGGTTTTTCCAACCGCCCCTAAACAAGCGCCCCTAATGTTCATCCACATTAGGGGCGGTTGGTTGACAGGAGCCGCCCCTAATGTGAACACATCAGGGGCGGCTCAATGTGAATCACAGATTTCGCATTTTCAAAATTCAAAAAAAAAATAACAAAAGATTTTTTTTTAATCGGGGTAGGACCCCACCGGCCAGCCACCCACATCCCCTACACATGGTGATTTTTTCAGGCTTTTTGCAAATGTTGCGGCCGCCAAGATTCGAACCCACGACCTCAAGCTCGCGTGTGACCCTCCCCTCCACTGCGCTACACACTTGTATGTGTCCATATCTCATTCCGCGTCCTCATATATTATACAAATCTGAGTGTAAATTGACTATTTGAGGCCCTAAACGGATTCGAACTAAAAAGTGGTCAACTACAAAGTTTCATAACTTTTCGAGATCTACATTTCATATTTAGAAAGTTTTTCCGTCCGAGGTCGTTTCTATTTAAATTTGAATTTCAAATTTGAGACATTTGAACACGACTTTTGCATGACTAGATGATTTCGAACTAAAAAGTGGTCAACTACAAAGTTTCATAACTTTTCGAGATCTACATTTCATATTTAGGAAGTTTTTTTCCGTCCGAGGTCATTTATTTAAATTTGAATTTCAAATTTGAGACATTTGAACACGACTTTTGCATGACTAGATGATTTTGAACTAAAAAGTGGTCAACTACAAAGTTTCATAACTTTTCGAGATCCACATTTCATATTTAGGAAGTTTTTCCGTCCGAGGTCGTTTACGAAATTTTAATTTTTAGTGCCTCATTTTAAAATTCGGCAACCCACTGTAGGGGCGCCTCAATATAGAGCCGCCCCTATTGTGGATCACATTAGGGGCGGCTGGTGATTGAACCGCCCCTGATAACAGTAGGGGCGGCTGGTGATTGAACCGCCCCTAATGTGTCGTCATTACGGGCGGTTCGTCAACAGCCAGGATTTTTGCATACATTAGGGGCGGCTCAAAATATGAGCCGCCCTCTAATGTAAATGCCAGGCGCTCCCTTAGTTGGCTTTTGTAGTAGTGACACTTTCCAAAAGAGAACCAAACAGGTCTAAAACCAGAAATCCATCTGTCTGAACTCATCCATACTGTCCAAAAATGAACTCATAAGGTTGCAAGTGTTCCTTTACAGAATGTTATCGTGGTCTTACCAAGCTTATTTTTCATACACACTTTCACTACTACACAAATGATTTTGCATGGCACGGCCCAAACATTAACCAATGCCTTTACAGAATCCAACCGCCTCGGTTAATACCTGGGATTAATTGAGGCGTCATTTTTATTAACCAAGGCGGTCACAAGCAACCGCCTTGCAAAATCGGTTTACGGATAACCGCCTCCTAAAATCTATTAATGGAGGCGGGCTTTATAGGAGACCCGCCTCTAAAAATACGGTAATTGTAGGCGACGGGCGTCCGGACGGGCGTTTGGTTTTGGACGCGCCATTCGTGGACCGCACGCACTGCTCCGGCCCATCCTGGTGCCCACACCTCCCCTCCACTCTGTCTTATCCTTTCACCCGTGACTTTTTCTCCCGTGCGTGCTCATCCACTCGCTTCACCGCATGCCTGCCTTATCCTTGGACATGTGACTTTTCCTCCCGTGCCTGCTCATCTGCTCGCAGCACAAGCCGCATGTTGATGCTTGAGCACGAGCTGCATGCCGTTGCTCCCTGCCGAGCCGCTGATGCTCCCTGCCGAGCCGCTCGTCGGTGCCGTCCACCGCTTGAGCCGCTCACCAGTGTCACCCTGCCCCAGCCTCGCGCCGCCGCTCGTAGTAGCAACGAGCTGTTGGATGGGGCGCCCCTCCTGAGGTGCTTGCCGATGCCGCTGCTGCCCGAGCCGCTCCTTCGCTGACCCCAATGTCCTCCTCTCCAACCTCGGCGACTCTTTCCCCCACTCCGCGGCGCCCCTCCCCTGACAATGGCATCCTCCCCCATAGGGAGCTCGCAACGCCATCAGATCTGGCGGCCATGGCGCTCCTTGTGCCAAAGCCATCGGATCCAGCTACCATGGAGCTCCTCGTGCTCTCTCTCTCTCTCTCTCCCCCCCCCTCATGCTTGTTGACACCTGTTATAGCATAATATTACTAGTCAACTAAACATGAGTAAGGGCTTAAAATGAATATCAACATAAGTCTAGGGGTCTAACTAACATAATTCCATGAGCTTTGGTGATTTATGACTTTACAGGGACTAAACAATAAAAGCAGAGAAGATCGGTGAGAATCGGAAGAGTTTACATCCCATACGATGACAAGACTTAACCGTGAAGTAACTCAACCCGAAATGTGGACTAAAACACTCTAGAAGATACCAGAAGACACCAGAAGAAACGGGAGACCGAGAGGACACCACCACCGGCGCCCGGGGTGGCCATTTAGGGGGCCCGGTGGGGGACAAGACAAGATGTCAGCCTCACATTTCTAGGTCGGTTTGTAACCGACTTTGAGGTTGTATCTACACCGTTGTTGGAGGTCGGTTTGATCCAATGGTCATCGTTCATCGCCAAGGCCTATATAAGAAGACCCCCTGACCCCAGGGTGAAACCCTAATTCATTCTAACTCATTCTATTCATTATCTCTTAGTTGTAGAGGTATCCCAATGTAAGGATCACCTCTCTCTCAGGGATTAGTGAATTAGAATTAGATTAGAAGTAGATTAGCCATGTAATTAGAAGTAGATTAGATCTAGATTAG
The DNA here is from genome assembly GCA_015847255.1 of Hyparrhenia diplandra. Taxonomy (NCBI): domain Eukaryota; kingdom Viridiplantae; phylum Streptophyta; class Magnoliopsida; order Poales; family Poaceae; genus Hyparrhenia; species Hyparrhenia diplandra. Next base: position 52,194 of record JADLZK010005759.1, read on the forward strand.
ATCTAATCAAGAGCAAAGCATCAAGTTGAGAGATTAGATCTGTAGTACCCCAAGAGAGTGACTAGATCTAGTCTTGAGAGATAAATAGTGGGTGGAGGAGAAGAAGGGGAAGCACCGGACCTGTCGGTGACTCCTCTATGCTTGTACCTCCGGGATCAAATGCTTCATGGCACTTGATCCTGAGACTTCTATGGTGGATCAACTCCTTATTTAAGTAAGTAAATGTTCTTATTGTTCTTATTGTTCATAACTCTTATTTGAGTACTTTAATCTGTAGGACCCTATAGATTAGAGGGGTAGCTTAGGTTTAGGCATGGTGCTTAGACCGAGGTTGCTTGTGAATGCACCCTACCTTCCGGATATCATGGTGGTAGTTAACGTAGGTGACAGCTGCGTTATTCCTTTGTAGTCCACCTCCCGTTGGATAGGCCAAGCAGGACCATGTTGCAGGAGGATTGCATGTTTCGTCCATGTTTTCCTTTGAGTACGTCCCCTTAAGACAATATCAACATAGCTTACAAGGATATGAACTAGACAACCGTAGAAATCTCCTTATCTCTTTATCTTCTTTAGTTCCTTGATTGCTGCTCAGGGATTAGTTATATGCCTCAGTTATCTTCACACCATCCTCCCTGTGGATTCGATATTAAAACCCTCTCCCGGGTGAAATGCTCACCAAGATCCGTTCACTTTGCGGATTATTATAAATATTTCTGTAGGCTTATCAAATACCAACAAGCATTTCTGGCGCCGTTGCCGGGGAGAATGGTTGCTGAGAAAACATTGAGTATAACTAATCTTGTACCATACCTTAGTGTAGTTTTTCTTTCTATATTTTCTTTTCTTTTTATATCTTTATGGGATCTTCGGATTCCACACCTATCCTTATACTGCACCCATAAGCACAAGCTTCAGGCCATTAGCATCTTTAGAACCTATCCTATCACCTGGCTATGAGCTGTGCCTAAGGTTGATCTAAATGATCATGAAACAACCCATTATAGGAGAGGATTCTGAAGTTAACCTCAGGCCAAATCCTATCCTTTGAGAAAAGGATAATGTATTTGGGGCTCATCCTAGAAAAGTTTTCGCATGATCATCATGCAGTTTTCTGGAGGAACTTTTCCCTCTTTTCTAAAGCAAGGTTTGTCTTGACAAACTTAGCGGGTGTGATCTTTTTCTTAGAATTTTTCATGAACACCCAAAGGAAGAAATAGAATCATCCTCTAGACCAAAGAAAAAGTTTTGATAGCCAGATCATAATCATTCCAATCCCTTGGTTTAGCTACCAATCCTAAGTCATCAATACTTTAAACCCCCAAGGGAAGAAGTAATTCTACACTTGAATCTTTTATGGTGATGATTTTGGGAAACAAACTTCTAGCTTCACAGGAGATCTTTGAGTGCCTATAAACCAAAACCTCTTAGAGAAGAGTCTCTTAGAAAGCATCCTTACTCCTACAAAGGACATTGGGAGCCCAAGGATGGCATATCTAATGACGTCATAGAAGGAAAGCGAAGCTATCTAGAATCCATTCATGTCTTCTTCCCTTCTATTTCAGACTAGATAACTTATCAAAACCCATCTTTAACCTCATCCTTGACCCCAATGAATCCTCTAGTGTTCTTTTTCTTGGGTCTACCTACGATCTTAGAAATACCAAGAAGGATCCAAGGAAGACCAGAAAGAGCATTATCATTAGCTGGAGAACATCCATGAGCATAGGAGTTACTTCCTAAACATTCTATCTAATCCTTACCCATGTGAGCAAACTCCTGAATTAATTGCCATCTCTAATCTAGCCACTTATGAGATCTCAAACCCCCTTGAGATAATTGTTCATAAAGATTTAGAAAGGGTGGTTGTTGGTCCCATTGGCTTGAATTTTGAGATTGGTGATTTACGGGAAAACCTCTTCATCATCTTGAACCATATTTGAAGGTTTCCCAAGGATGAGCTTTTTGTCCTAAAACAAGCACTCTAGGGGGAAAGAACATCAGTGTAGATCTTTTACTATAACACCCCCTTGTGTAGTGAGCATAGAGATATAATTATGAATATTCCTTCGGGTATTTTTGTTACTAACCATTTCAGGTTTAGAACAAAGAGAATGGAGGATGATAATGTAAAGGTATGTTCAACCAATTGAGCAACATTGAATCACTCATATAAGAATTCTTGTCATGTTGCTGCACTATCTTGGTTATCTCTACCTTTAAGACATGCTCAAGTTGCTACACTACTTCATCTTCACTTGAGTAAATCTCTACAATGCTTTCATGTCACCTTTCGTCTACCATAGTATGTTTTGGTTTGGGAATGTTGCTATAGTACAAATAGCATGTTTTCAAAGGCTTTTTAAATTAAGCATGGTGCTTAGGTTAAAATGCCTTCCTTAATTAAATTAGACATGGAGTCTAGTTTGGTTATTGAACTAAATATTACTTGTGTAGACATTGGTATATTTTGTTGGACTAACCCCTACAGAAAGAAAAGGTTTCAAACAAGCTTGGGGGAAGTCCTGAGATAAACTCACATTAGAGATGAAGCAAGAGAAAGAAGAGGAGTGCCACAAACAAAGTCTACAAACAAAAGCACTTGCTCAAGGATGAACTCAAGAGTGATTGGCACATGGAAGAAGAAGACCAACTCCACCAAGGATAATCCAATCGTGCTCTTCTTACTTACATGCCCCCATCACTCCACACGCTGGTTTGCAACTTCTCTATTTACTATTACTCTTTTCTACAAGTTCGAATGATTTCGATGCATGAAAATCAAACTTAAGGTTTCATAAAATCATTCCTTTAGGAAAGCAAGGTGAGTATAGAAACATGTGATAAATGATCTATGCTAAAATTTTCAATCAAACTTTTCTGTAGCATAGAAAGTGACCTTTAGCCCTGTAATAATACTATCCTCGTTACTACTTGTATACTCCTTCGGATATGTGTTGTCCACTAATGACGCAGGAATAAAACCATGAGAGGAGTAAAAAGGTCTTACACAATTCAAAGGATAAGAAGAAAGGATGATGCAATAAAGAAGACAAGTTAGGAGCAAGATATACAAGAAGCCAATTGAGGAAAGCTCCAAGCTTCGAAGGAAAGAACCATCACAAAGTGTTACGGTGCCATCATACTCTAATAAAAGGTAACATCTTGAGGTAAGCTATTATTAAATAAGTTTTTCCTAATTATGGCATGCTCATAAATAAAGAATCAAACATGTTGGAGTCAAAACCTAACCTTATCCATCCTGCTTAGCTTCGCATGTTTAGTTCTTTGCTCCTAAATACCACTCTCCTGATCCTATAGTCCCCATTCATGTGAACTAAAATGTTGCTCATCCTGTTCTGGAAGATAGTTACAATCATTAAACCGTTGATGCTTAATCTTTTGATCTTATCACCCTCATCATAAATAAATGAAATAGTTAAACATTAACTCTGCCTTGTTTAATATGCCTAAGGTTAGAGAAGAATGAATAAAGTTTTGGTTCTGTTGGTGTTTTCCCACCAACAGGGCCCATGCACTTGATCTCTACCTTGTCTTTGCAAGTAGAACATACTTTAAGCACAATGTGGAGGAGTATGTCATTCCTCCAAAATTCTACGAGGAAATGTCCTAAACCCATAAAGTACGCACACTGAACAAGATGTTGCTCGCTTCCACAATCAAAGCTTCACTTCAAATCATGAGACAAGCAAGCAACATGAGTGGTGCCATCCTCAGAGATCACTATCTCAAGAGACGCAGCCACCAAGATCAGACGATGTATTTAAGGAGTGAGTAAGGTAAGAAGTCTTGTTCAGAGGACTTAAAAACACTGAACCCTCGCCGGAAGGTAAGATCGGTAGTTATCATGCATAGCATATTTATTTCCTTGCATTGCATAATCATTTTCCTTTAGCATATTTAAAATTTTTGCATTAGCATTGCATTGAAAAATTCCAAAGCCCCATGTGAATAATCTTATGACGTGTAACAACCTATAAGAATATTCACCGTGGTGGCATAAAAATAAATTATGCATTCATTTAGCTGCATTTGCATTATAGTTCTTTGCATGCATATAAAATTATAAAACTTCAAAAACATTTAGAAGAGAAATCTTGCTGAAGTTCTATCTGGGATAATCATGATCCATCTTAAATGTCTCTAGACACATGAGGTCTATGTGGCAAACCACTAACGCTTAATCAAGTTCCACTAGCTTTGTTGTCTATTTGAGTTCAGCAGGATTTCAAGGGAGAGAAACATGATAGGGCGATCCCTCGTCACTGTCTACCTCAACTTCCACAATAAACTTGACACTTCAATCTAGCTTGGGGGAGAGCACCCCCAGTTATCCCGATAAGTATCTCTACTACTATCTATATATTATTAGCTAATATTTTGGTTTGCTTAGTTTGCTAAGAGTCTAGTTCATAAAGTCGTTAAAAGAGTCTTTAGTAAAGTGTGATCTTTAGAATGTGAATAAATAGGAGTGTACCAGAGGTTTTCTTTTCCACCAACATAGAATGATCTCTGAAGCCAAATCTCATGTTTGGAAATGATGAATAGTTGCTCCGCCGAATTCCTTTTCAGTACCTAGCTTTTAAGCTTAATTTCTCTTGAGCCTTAAATGCAAGACTGCTTTGACTAGAAACTTACTTTAAACCTGAAACCTGTGGGTTGCAAATTGCTTGCTCTAAAGTCTAGGTAATTGACGGATATGATATATGAGAGTCTGAGCTGCTGTTGATCTTACTCCTAGTGACACTAGATTTCTGGAGATTTATCTTTTGAAAATTTAAAATGCACATGATAAGTTCCTGTGTGATAGAGTGTTGAACCTCCTATCACAGCCATATATACATGCTCCCTAGATTAGGAAAACCTTTTTGACATATATATAGGCTGCTTACTTTGCATTGAGTTTGTTCAATCTTTGTCGACCCTTAGAAACTTGTCATGCTGATCATGTACACTCCACTCCATTCCACTCTACTCCATTCCACTTCACTATATTCCACTCGACTCCATTCACTTATATGCTATTTCCACCCTGAAAGTACGCATCCACCATATATACACCCATCATATATATACATACCATTATCCATTTCACTCTAGCCACTAAAAATGTTCTACTCCTATCCTAGGAGAGAGCAACCAAAAATATTCCCTATACCCATCCACTCATTCATTGCTAGCCAATATCTTACAAAATCTCCATTACATTTGTTTATCTCTCAAAAGTCATTGCAAAAGAGATTTGGGTTGTAGATTAAAAAAAAAAGAGAAGAGAAAAAGGGAGATGAAAAATGGACAAGTGTCCTACGGGCGAGTAGAGCCTACCTCCCTAAGAAAAAGAATAAAGAAGAGTTAAAAAAAATGGACAAGTGTCCGCTGAAAACAATGGGTTCTTAGATGCTCGCCTCTCCATAAAAGAAAAATAAAGAAAGAGAAAGAGATACAACCCAAGTTCTCACAAAGTTTCCAGATTCCAAAGAGAGATGATTCCTCAAGGAGCACAAGTAAGATTTTCCCTCATTCATTCCATGGACCTCACTATATTCCCTACCATATTCTATCCACCATACACATGCACCACTTGATCAGTGTGACTCGTAACTTTGGATCCATTGCTTGAACTTACAATATATGTTTAGTAAGTAGATGTAGTTCCTCCCACCTATGAGCTCCAGATATAAGCCTTAGATATAGGGTGAGAGAGAAGAAGGCATAGTATCCTACTGCCTTAGCCAAAAATACCATATATTATGAGAGAGAGGCAAAACAACCTTGTTGCCTTAGTGAGGATCCACAAATACCATAAATAAGAGACTTGAGAGAGTCATATCAGGAACTTTGAGTTTTATTTTGAAAACTTGCACAAACTCCAGAATGACTGTTGAACAAAGAGTTTGAGATATGGTGCTTGACTTGATTGTTCTATCTTTCAATTACCTAAGATCCCAAGAAAAGGCTATAAGCTCCATGGTTAAAGGTAATATGGGTAAGTTGAAGGTTGAACAATTTATTCTTATCTGGAGGAGAAAATTTTGTTTGAAAGCATGTGTACTTTTGAGGTGTGAAAGCGTTGCAGCAACTCCTGATCCATTGCTAAGTTTGGCTTTGCTAGGGACTAGCAAAGGGTAAGCTTGGGGGAGCTTGTTGACACTTGTTATAGCATAATATTACTAGTCAACTAAACATGAATAAGGGCTTAAAATGAATATCAACATAAGTCTAGGGGTCTAACTAACATAATTCCATGAGCTTTGGTGATTTATGACTTTACAGGGACTAAACAATAAAAGCAGAGAAGATCGGTGAGAATCGGAAGAGTTTACATCCCATACGATGACAAGACTTAACCGTGAAGTAACTCAACCCGAAATGTGGACTAAAACACTCTAGAAGATACCAGAAGACACCAGAAGAAACGGGAGACCGAGAGGACACCACCCCCTGGCGGCCGCCAGGGCCATTTAGGCCGGCCACCAGGTGGGGACAAGATGTTAGCCTCACATTTCTAGGTCGGTTTGTAACCGACTTTGAGGTAGTATCTACACCGTTGTTGGAGGTCGGTTTGATCCAATGGTCATCGTTCATCGCCAAGGCCTATATAAGAAGACCCCCTGACCCCAGGGTGAAACCCTAATTCATTCTAACTCATTCTATTCATTATCTCTCAGTTGTAGAGGTATCCCAATGTAAGGATCACCTCTCTCTCAGGGATTAGTGAATTAGAATTAGATTAGAAGTAGATTAGCCATGTAATTAGAAGTAGATTAGATCTAGATTAGATCTAATCAAGAGCAAAGCATCAAGTTGAGAGATTAGATCTGTAGTACCCCAAGAGAGTGACTAGATCTAGTCTTGAGAGCTAAATAGTGGGTGGAGGAGAAGAAGGGGAAGCACGGACTGTCGGTGACTCCTCTATGCTTGTACCTCCGGGATCAAATGCTTCATGGCACTTGATCCTGAGACTTCTATGGTGGATCAACTCCTTATTTAAGTAAGTAAATGTTCTTATTGTTCTTATTGTTCATAACTCTTATTTGAGTACTTTAATCTGTAGGACCCTATAGATTAGAGGGGTAGCTTAGGTTTAGGCGAGGTGCTTAGACCGAGGTTGCTTGTGAATGCACCCTACCTTCCGGATATCATGGTGGTAGTTAATGTAGGTGACAGCTGCGTTATTCCTTTGTAGTCCACCTCCCGTTGGATAGGCCAAGTAGGACCATGTTGCAGGAGGATTGCATGTTTCGTCCATGTTTTCCTTTGAGTACGTCCCCTTAAGACAATATCAACATAGCTTACAAGGATATGAACTAGACAACCGTAGAAATCTCCTTATCTCTTTATCTTCTTCAGTTCCTTGATTGCTGCTAAGGGATTAGTTATATGCCTCAGTTATCTTCACACCATCCTCCCTGTGGATTCGATATTAAAACCCTCTCCCGGGTGAAATGCTCACCAGTATCCGTTCGCTTGCGGATTATTATAAATATTTCTGTAGGCTTATCAAATACCAACAATGCTGCAATTGTATCTTTTGGTTGTTTCAGACTCTTCAGAGGTATGTCACAATTGAATCATGTTGATGTTGCAAAAACAGATCGGTGTATGTTGCACATGTTGCAAATCTTATAGTTGTTTCAGGGTCATGTTGCAAAAGTATGTTTTGTAGTGTTTCGGATGTTTCACTGTATTTTTTCGGACGCATGTTGCGGTTGTGTTTATCTAGATGTTTCATGTGTTCCACACATTTGTTTGCATGTGTTTTATACGGATGTTGCATATGGTTTGCAGTGTTTTTCAAGCGTGTTTCAGATGTGTTTTCCAAGTGTTTCACAAGCATGTTTTGTAGTGTTTCAGATGTTTCACTATGTTTTCCGGACGCATGTTGCGATTGTGTTTATCTAGATGTTTCATATGTTCCACACATTCGTTTGCATGTGTTTTATGCAGACGTTGCATATGGTTGCAATGGTTTTGAAGTGTGTTTCAGATGTGTTTTTCAAGTGTTTCAGAAGCATGTTTCAGGTGTTTCAACTACCCTCGGACGTATGCTGCAGCCGTTGTTTTTGGATGTTTCAAAATTAGATCGGGTGTTGCATCTCTGTCCTCGCTTTCTGCTGTCTCCCCATCACCTGGGTGTTTTCCTCCTCCTCCCGACGCCAGCTGGGCACCCGTCGCTGCCTCCCCCTCTTCTCGATGTTGGTGTAGCCACATACTGTGGTCACCTGTTGTAGCTGCTGGCCGCGTGTATGCGCGTGAGCAGCGGAGGAGTTGTGAGCGGGGTGTCCTCATGTGCAATCGGGCAGTGCGGGTGACGTCTGGGTGGGTGCGGACCCTGCGTGGGCGGGCACGTGATGCAGGTTCACGGGGGACTGAGTGCAGGCGCGGGCGAGCACAGGATGCATGTTCACGTGGGCTGAGTGCGCTGGCAACTTCACATGCGGGAGTGCAGGACGGAGGCAGATACATGGGCTTGGGCCCGCGCATGGCTGGAGCCGGTGTCCGGACGCGCACTGCATTCCGGACGTCCTGGCGCTAGTGTCGCCGCTAAAAATACCCCCATTTTCGAAGGGAATAGACTGACAACTAGCAAGCCCATGAAAACTACCCTTACCGGGCTTATATATATTGCAACTTATGGTTTTCTTCTCACTTGCTCTCTTTCTCTCTCAGCTCCTCCCTTTGACGGCGGAATGGCGCACCTGATGCCCTTCCTCTCCCTCACTCGCCCCTTCCTCTCCCTCACCTCCACCTCTCCCCATGGCAGCCCAGGCGGCGGCTCCTCCCTCTCCTCTCCCTCTCCCCTACAACCAATGCAGGCAGGGCGCATCACTCTCCCTCCCTTCTCGATCTCTCGTGATGGTGGCGCGACCCTCTCCCAGTCCATCGAGCTTGGCCGACGCAAAGGGACCACTACACCACAACACTAAGATTAGCGATGGACGATCTGATGGTAAAGGTGGTTACATCGACAGACAATCTGACGCTAAAAAGTTATAGCGATAGACATTAGCAGCTAGTGTAAGTCCTGCCGGTAAAACTCTTTGGCGTCAGACATCACTTTTAGTGACAAATGGTCTGTCGCCCTAAACATTTTTAGCGACAAATGGCATGCTAGAACTCTATAGCGACAGACAATTTGACGTTATAAATGTTTTTAGCGATAGATGGTTCGACGAGATCATTTAAATGCATTAAAAAAATAAAAGGTGGTGAACTAATTCGAAAATTAATACAAAACTAACATCATTGTGCACGTTTCTCATACAAATAGACTCATTCATGTGGGGAACTAATTCAAAAATTATGTGGGGAAGATGGTTGCGGGGGGAAAGGTGGTTGGTGGTTGCATCCAACGGGCGGCTGCTCCTCGCGAATGCTGATGACCGGCGGAGGCTCTTCTTGATGGGGAAGAGGGGCACAGCTCGGCGACATCAACTTCTCCGGGCGACATTTGAGAACATAAAAATTTCGGGTGAGCTGTGGGTTCCGGTTCTTCTCCCCGGCCTCCTCCTCAGATCTACGAAATAGCTTAAGTTAGGGTTCGGATGACGGATTTGACACAACAGCAAGGGAAGAGAAGGGACGCGCATACCTGGTGGGTGCGCTCATCACTGGCTTAGCACAATAGCAAGGGAAGAGAAGACGGCTGGAGTGGCGGTATGCCGTCGGAACCAGCCGGTGGCTTACTTCCACGGATGGGGCAGCATGGGGTTGTGGGTGGGGCAGAGGAGCGGTGTCCTATCGAGGGGCCGCACCGGCGTCGGTCGCGGAGGAGGGGAGGCATGGGGGCGGCGGCGGCGGCAGAGCAGCGACATCGTAGGGGAGTTGTTCGGCGTGGTTCTCGCATGCGTGCGGATGGATTGCAGCGCGGGGATGGCATGCGGTCATGGCCTCACGGGCAGGGAAAGGTGAGGATAGGGTTGGGGGATTGGGGGCGGGTGCAGGGTTCTCAATTTTTATTTCTTTTTGTTTTTGTTTGTGTTACACGTCAATAACCTACATGTGGGGCAAGTGAGCTCAGCATAGGGCCCATTTTCTTTAGGGACATACAAATTGACGCGCTACACGGTTATAGCGTCAAACAGTTAAATGTTAAATATGGATACTTATAGCGACGGATAGTACATCGCTAAATGAGGATTTAGCATCAGATAGTCTCTGAGTTATCTTTAGCGTAAGATCATCCAATGATAAAAATAATTTTTAACGTCAGATATCTGACGCTGATTTGGTGTTGTGGTGTAGTGGACGCCGGACCCGGCCTCGGCTCGGGCAGATCCGGCGATGGTGGCGCATGGGGAGGCCGGATCCGGCCCCGGAGCGGGCAGATCCGCCATGGTGGTGCATGGGGAGGCCGGATCCGGCCCCGGAGCGGGCGGATCCGACGATGGTGGCGCATGGGGAGGCAGATCCAGCCCCGACGCGGGCGGATCCGGTGACGCTCACCCTCTCCCTCAAGCTCGCCAACGCGCGGGGAGGCCGAATCCGGCCCTGGCGCAGGTGGAACTGGCGACGGTGGCGCATCCCTCTCCCCTCTCCCTCATAGGGCTGGGCTGGTGGCTTTTTTTTTTTTTTTTTTTTTTGTTTTCTATTTGATTTACCGAGGTGGGTCAAGCGGGCATTTGACCCGCCTTAGTAAATCATGATTAACCGTGGCGTTTTGGCCGAGGCAGCAGCGATGCCCACCTTAAAGTTTTTAGTGGTAGTGTTTGCCAACTCAATCGATACCTCGGATACCACGGGCTAATTCATATCACTACTACAAAAATCTTTTACAAAGCGTTTTCATTTTATTAACCATGGTGGTTTTATAAAAAACCGCCATGGTTAATGCCTCTATTAATCGAGGCGGTTTTTAATTAACTATGGTGGTTTTATAACCACCACGGTAAATCGATTAACGGTGGCGTTTTTATAAAAACCGCCACATCTAATGAATGGGTTCCTTGTATATATACTCGAGAGGCTAGGGTTTCTCCCTCACTCCCTCACTCTCTCATCACCTCACACTAGCCACAATCCCCTCCCCTCCCCAGCGTTATCTCCCCGGCGTTCACACCTCCTCGTGGCCTCACGTGCGACACCGAGCCCCTCCCTCCCCTCCCCGGTGCTCACTCCCCTCCACTCCCCCACCGGCACCCCCCCCCTCCCCTCCAATCCCCCCACCGGCGCCCCCCCCGCCTCAGCGCAAGACGGGAGGCACGCACGGGCAGCCCCGAGGACGCAGCGGCGGCCCCTCGCGCGCAGAGGACACAGCGGTGGAGTAGCACGGGGCGCAGCGGCCCCGAGGACGCGACGGTGGAGTGGCATGGGGGCGGCGGCAGCCCTCGCTGGCGTGGAGGAAGCGGTGGCGGCCCCCTCGCGCGTGGAAGATGCGGCAGCGGCTGTGACAGAACCGCCTAATTTATAGGTAATTAAGCATAAGAGTAGCCCATCCACTAGTCTTACTCCCATACTTAACCACATATAAACCCGGTAGTCCATGAAATCTCGAAGGATTTCAAACCTTTCACCAACATACAGCCAAGACCGTAGAGATTCAGTAATTACGATCCACAAGTTACATAAAGTTCACAATAACATACATCAGAGTTCAATAACTATTACAACCCAAGTTCAGAATTAAATAGCAGAAGCAAATTAGTTTTGAAAACACCAACACCACATTTAGTTCAAATACATGTGTCATTATATAGTCAATAGCACAACAGCATGAAGATAAGGGATATGGAGTTGCCATGCCCTCGGCTTACTTCTCATCCATCGGATAGAAGTACTTCTTGTAGACACCACCAAACCTATCAACCTGCAACAATGGGAATAAAACCCTGAGTACGAGAATGTACTCAGCTAGACTTACCCGACAGGAGAGAAAATAAAAGACTCTCAAGGATATGCAAGGCTTATTTGGTGGAGCTAGTTGGATAGCATATTTTGCATGAATCTCGAGGCACGGAGCAACAGCAGCCAGACTCAGGATGGGAGGGGAATACCCCTATCGACAGGCCTGTGGCCGGCAAGCCCCCGCCCTTCTTCCCCAACGGACAACCGCGACGTGGTGAGCGCGGGCGCCGAAAATGTCGACATACCGCACTCACCTGGCCATCCCGACTCCTTTATGCCGCGCCCAACCCCCTATCCTGATGCCCTGCCACTCCCATTTGCTCACTCCACCTAGCCTCACCCACCAGCAGCTTGAGAATAGTTGCAGCGAGCGCCGCCGCGGCCGCCATTGCCGTCGCCACCGCGTAGCTCGCCAACCGCCGCGCAAAAACCCACCACCAGCCACCCACAGCTCCACCTCGCCTTGATCTACAACCCTGCAGTGTCGAACGAGGTAAAAATCATGGGGGTAAGCCGGCATTTCAAGTTTTTCGTCCGCCAGAGTTGAACCCGCCATGGTCACCATTCTGCCAAGCTCGCCGTCGCGCCATTCTTCGCCATTTTCTTTGACGTTTCTTGCGTTCTACGTTCACATCGTCGTGCTCTAGCTAGGGTTAGGAGGAATCGAAGTTTCTCATCGTCGTTTCATCAAAACGCCAGCCACCGCAAACGAAGCTCGCCGCCGCTGCCATGCGCGCGGGGTCGACCACCGTCCCGACGCCTTTTCCTACGAATAGCTAGGGTTTTTGAGTCACCTCAACATCACGGAGGTCATGCTCGCGCTGGTTTGGACCGATACGGCCAGAAATAGTGAGGCCGCCGGTTGCAGCGCCGCCGCTCGCCGCTGTTAGCCGCCGCCGTTGCTAGGGTTCAAGATAGGTCGAGTAAGGTACATGGATGTGTAGATCTAGTCGAGAGGAAGCCGTGCATGTGCTTGGTTGGGCCGGAGACGGGCTGCCGGCGAACATCCGCCACCGACCCGCAGCAGCGCCGCCGTTCCCCTGTTTTGGGTGTATGACGCGTGGGGGGGGTTTGTCGGCGCCTTTTCTTTTTCTTTTTCTTTTTCTAGAACTGCAATGCATGCTATTGTAAAATCCATATCTTTCTCATTTTGGCTCGTATTTGAGTGAGATCAATTTTGTCAGGTTTGTTTTGAGTAGATATATAGTTTAAAAATAAGAAATGACATTTTTGCAGTACTTTTATATATAGTTTTATTTTGTGTCTTTGTTTGCAAGGAAATAGAGAAAATGCATGCTTTTTTTTTTTTGCAAAATATGCTATCCAACCAGCTCCACCAAATAAGCCTTGCATATCCTTGTGAGTCTTTTTATTTCTCTGAGTACATCCTGAGTACATCCTCGTACTCAGGGTTTTATTCCCATTGTTGTAGGTTGATAGGTTTTGGTGGTCCCCGCAAGAAGTGTTCCCATCCCGTGGATGAAGAGTAAGCCGTGGGCACGGCAATTCCCTGCCTCTACCTTTATGCTTTTGTGGGATTGACTATTTAATAGCACATGTATTTAAATTAAGTGGTGTTGGTGATTTCAAAATTATGTTGCTTCCTCTATTTAAATGTGAAATTGGGTTGTAATATTTATTGCACTCCGATGTATTTTATTTACGTTCGAAATTAATGTAACTTGTGAATTGTGGTTACTGAATCGAGTACGATCTTGGTTGTGCGAGCCCAAAAAGTTTTAAATCCTTTGAAATTTTATAATTTGGGCGGTTCCGTCACAGCGGCTGCCCTGAGGATCCAAGGTATGCCCTCTCTCCACCTCCTCTCTCCTCCAGATCCACGTATGCCCTCCCTTCACCTCCTCTCTCCTCCAAATCTGGCGGCGCGAGGATGACGACGACCGTGGCAGCAAGCTCGGCGGTGGGTCCGGTGGCATGGCGGCGGTGGGAGGTCCAGATCCGGTGGCCACGAGGCCGGATCCAGCGGCGGAGAAGTGCCCGGAGTGGAGCTATGTCATGTCCCGGGATCGAGGCCTAGGCCCAAGGCACGCGCGCGCCGGCAGGCAGCCCCCCCGCCGCCACCACCGTCCGCCGTCATCCTTCACTTCGTCGTTAAGTAATAGTTATGTAGGGAATAAATATTTAGAGAAAGAAATAAATTGCTTTGTCAAGAGGTATTCCGATCTATAAGGAAACCTCCTAGATATTTCTTAGCACGCAAGTCTCCCTCGGACTATAAATACAAGGGGCATGTAATCAGTTGAATCTAATCAGAAAAATTAAAGGGATAACTCCCAACAACTTCGGTCTTCAGCTCTCCCTCCAACCCTAGCGCACGTGCGCCGCCGCCGCCAACACCCGTGCCGCTCGCGCGCCCTCGCTGGCTGGCGCGCTGGCGCCGCCACCCCGCTTCAACGCCGCCGCCGCCACATGGCGCGCGGCGCGCACGCCGCCGTCCGCCCCGATGACGCCGTTCGTCCTCACCACCGTCCCCTACCTCTCCGTTCCCGACGTCAACGCCGCCCGCCGCCACCCAAGGCGCGCCGCCGGCCGTGTCGCCACCCCCTCCTCCTCGGCGGCTCGACAGCTGGTATCCGGAGACCGGGACGATTCCCGCCATCGACGGCTTCCGACCACAACCGTCTTCAAGATCGGATGGCGGCGCATGGTCAATCACGCTCATGGAGAAGGTCCGCGCTGCAATCGACGACTACGAGAAGACTGTGACGTACACAACAGCATGGATGACTTGGCTATGACAGCCAAGGTGCCCCGAGGGCCAAACCGGCCGGCTACCTCAACCCTGGACGACATCGACACCCAGTACGACTACACTCTCAACTTCAACAACGGGCTTCGCTACAAGCTTTGGCCTGCAGTGCAACGACAGACGCCCGCACGTCGACCATGCCAATCCACCTCGCCACACATTTCGACGCCCCCGTCTCCTATGATGTCTTCAACGAGCTTCGACTTGCAAGCTCCACAGACAACGACATGAGGTACAAGCCACACCCACTGGTCTTCTACCGCGTCTACCTCGTCACTACCACGGAGGCTCTCATCCTTCCTCAACTCGCTACACCGACCGACCACAAACTACATGGCATCGCCGGAACCATCAAGCTCCAAGCGGGAGCACCGGCTTGGGCGCCGCTCAAAGTGATTGGCGTTCACCTCCCAACGACCTCGCCAACCATGTCAGGCTTCAGGACAAGCACCTTGCTGATGGAGAAGCCCCAACATAGCTTCTTGCCATGGGTGCCAACCTTCTTCTTTGACAACCACCGCTCCTACACCACGGCAGTATCAACAGTGCTACGGGATGTTCTACAACCAGGTGGGATCCCTCCGCACACTCTTGCAATTGACCTTCACCCCCCGATCTCTTCGCTATCAGTACAAGCCTTACGGGCAAGCATCTTGCTGATGGAGGAGCATCCCCACTACTTCCTGGAGAACATTACGAACCTGCTCTTCAACGACAAGCTACCTCCATTAGTGGCATTCAACTTCTACGACGACAAGGTGAAAGTGCCAGCAACCGTCTTCCCCGATGACCATGGACAACACTTCGTGAGCATCAACACCATCACAATCGGCAGAGATAATAAGACGACACTACACCAACCATCGCTGTGGCCTAAGCATCGCCTTGGTGGGTTAGCCGATGCGTGGACGCGTCGCCTCATCGAATGGTAGGGAGATGTCATGTCCCAGGATCGAGGCCTAGGCCCAAGGCACGCGCGCACCTGGCAGCCCGGCCACCGCCTGCCACTGTCCGCCGTCATCCTTCGCTTCGTCGTTAAGTAATAGTTATTTAGGGAATAAATATTTAGGGAAAGAAATAAATTACTTTGTCAAGAGGTATTCTGATCTATAAGAAAACCTCCTAGATATTTTTTAGCACGCAAGTCTCCCTCGGACTATAAATACAAGGGGCATGTAATCAGTTGAATCTAATCAGAAAAATTAAAGAGGTAACTCCCAACAGCTTCGGTCTTCAGCTCTCCCTCCAACCCTAGCGCACATGCGTCGCCGCCGCCAACACCCACGCCACCCGCTGCCCTCGTGCGCGCCGCTGCTGGGCGCCCGCCCGCCGCCCCCCGCCTTCAATGCCGCCACCACCGCTTGCGGCGCGCCGTGCCGCCGTCGCCCTGATGACGCCGTTCGTCCTCACCACCATCCCCTACCTCTCCGTTCCCGACGTCAACACCGCCGTGCCGCCGCCCAAGGCTGCCGCCGGCCATGTCACCCCCCTCGAAGGCGGCCAGATACCGGTATCCGGTGACCAGGACAATACCCACCACCGATGGCTTCCGACCACCACCGTCATCAAGATCAAATGGCCAGCGCATGGTCAATCACGCTCATGGAGAAGGTCCGCGCCGCAATCGATGACCACGAAGGTCGCGGATCGCACGCCCGAGAAACAAAGCAGTCGCATCTGACAAGTCGCCACGGACAATGACAACACCGTACTCCACATCCACGACGAATTGGTGGCCACGCCAGCAGCAACGCCACAGCACGCAGCCATGCTGTCCGACGTACGCGCCACTGACGTCACCTCAACCGCCATCGCCGACGTCCCTGCCATGGGCGCCACCGACGGTGACGACGCTCCCACAGGCGCCGCCTACGTCACCCCCTCCACGATCATCGACGCTACAAGCAACAAGCACGTCCACCCCAAGGAGGACCCTCCGGTTCGCCGCGAGCTCGATTAGATCGGATCGATCGAGGCCACCACCGACGTCCACCACCGCCGACGAAAAGCCTACCCAACTAGGCCAACGCCGCGAGGCTCCATCGATGGTGCGAGATAAGTTCCTATGCCAACAACATCATCTCTGGCACTGGGAACACCACGAGCATCCACACAATTACCATCAGGAGCAACACAACGACGTCGCCCGACGTCAACGCTGACGTCGCCGATCTCAGCCCCGGCATCCTTGACATCGTCAAGGCCTCCAAGGGCACCCACAACGACGTCACCAACGACCATGACATCACCAACCATGACGTCCTCAGCGTCCACGACAACACTAATGACAACCACGACGTCCTGAACGCCGACACCTACGACGACACCTCCAAGGACAACGACGTCGCCCATATGGGCGCCACCAAAGAAGAGGACAACAACGCCTACCCGGGCGCCAAAGCTGACATGGTCGTCCACTCACCCAACCCCGACGACGAGATCAATCTGCTTCATCTGCTGGAAGTTCCTCAAACACCCATGATGGCAGAGAACGTCGACAAGCGAGCTATGGATCCTATCGCGGCTTTGACAACAATAGGTGCATCGTCGGCAACCCCGCTCTCAGCAGTCGACTTTTTGATGACACCAGCGCGAGCCCCGGCGCAGAAGGCACCCCCATCAGGACCACGTCAAAGGAACATCGGCCCCGACAAAGATATGAGGTATGCCGCTATCCACCTGACAATAGCGGTACTTCTCTGGTTCATCTGCATGCCAAGCCAGGCGCCACTGGAGTACTGGGACACCTCCACACGGTGTCTCCCTTGCAGCTTCAAGCTGCCCATCTACGGCGACCCCAGCAGCAACCTAGCACCAACAGGACTGGACGAGGACCCGTACGACTACATCGGCACCTTCAAGTCCACCAACAGGCTCCATGCTACAACAACGGGACGCACTACAGCGGGTGGCGCCCCGCACAATGGATGAAGCGATTCAACTCGCTCGTCTCCTCGACGCCCCTTCGTCACGTTCGTCACATGGCTCGACGACGACTGACGTACACAACAGCATGGACGACTTGGCTATGACAGCCAAGGCGCCCCGAGGGCCAAACCAGCCGGCTACCTCGACCCTCGACGACATTGACACCCAGTACGACTACACTCTCAACTTCAACAACGGGCTTCACTACAAGCTTTGGCCTGCAGTGCAACGACAGACACCCCGCACGTCGACCATGCCAATCCACCTCGCCACACATTTCGACGCCCCCGTCTCCTATGATGTCTTCAACGAGCTTCGACTTGCAAGCTCCATAGACAACGACATGAGGTACATGCCACACCCACTGGTCTTCTACCACGTCTACCTCGTCACTACCACGGAGGCTCTCATCCTTCCACAACTCGCTACACCGACCGACCACAAACTACATGGCATCGCCGGAACCATCAAGCTCCAAGCGGGAGCACCAACTTGGGCGCGGCTCAAAGTGATTGGTGTTCACCTCCCAACGACCTCGCCAACCATGTCAGGCTTCACGACAAGCACCTTGCTGATGGAGAAGCCCCAACATAGCTTCTTGCCATCGGTGCCAACCTTCTTCTTCGACAACCACCGCTCCTACGCCACGGCAGTATCAACAGTGCTACGGGATGTTCTACAACCAGGTGGGATCCCTCCGCACACTCTTGCAATTGGCCTTCACCCCCCCGATCTCTTCGCTATCAGTACAAGCCTTACGGGCAAGCATCTTGCTCATGGAGGAGCATCCCCACTACTTCCTGGAGGACATTACGAACCTGCTCTTCAATGACAAGCTATTTCCATCAGCGGCATTCAACTTCTACGACGACAAGGTGAAAGTGCCAGCAACCGTCTTCCCCGACGACCATGGACAACACTTCGTGAGCATCAACACCATCACAATCGGCAGAGATAATAAGACGACACTGCACCAACCATCGCTGTGGCCTAAGCATCGCCTTGGTGGGTTTGCCGATGCGTGGACGCGTCGCCTCGTCGAACGGTGGGGAGATGTGATGTCCTAGGATCGAGGCCCAGGCCCAAGGCACGCCGCGCGGCTGGCAGCCCGCCGCCCGCCACCGTCCATTGTCATCCTTCGCCGTCGTTAAGTAATAGTTATTTAGGGAATAAATATTTAGGGAAAGAAATAAATTGGTTTGTCAAGAGGTATTCCGATCTATAAGGAAACCTCCTAGATATTTCTTAGCACGCAAGTCTCCCTCGGACTATAAATACAAAGGGGCATGTAATCGGTTGAATCTAATCGAAAAATTAAAGGGGTAACTCCCCAGCGGCCGGTCTTCAGCTCTCCCTCCAACCCTAGCGCACTTCGCGCCGCCGCCGCCAACACCAGCGCCGCCCGCTGCCCCTCGCGCGCGCCGCCCCCCGCCTTCAACGCCGCCACCGCCCAGCGCCGCCGCCCCCGATGATGCGCGTTCGTCCTCACCACCGTCCCCTACCCTCTCGTTCCCGGCGTCAACGCCGCCCGCCCGCCGCCCCAAGGCCGCCGCCGGCCGTGTCGCCCCCCCTCGAAGGCGGCTATGACAATCTAGCACGGGATGACCACGGCGACCCAGATCTGGCGAGCTCGAGCTGGATTTGAGATTTTTTATTCTTTATTCTTTTTTATAACCGTGGCAGGCATCAAAAACCGCCACGGTAAATGGTTGAGTAATCTGTGACCTTTGCTTCATGGCGGTTACAAAAACCGCCACGGTACAAAAAAAACGGCCGCCATGGTAAATATTTTCGGTAGTAGTGTATGATTGTGAACACGTGGATGTGAATCAATGCCTTTTCCATCTGCAGATATCAGACATAAAATTCTTTGCTCGCGGTAAGAGAGCAGGGGAAAGCAGGTCCAGATGCTCCTTGCCTGCTGGTGTTTCAAGCTGATGCTCAGAAGTAGCGCATAGATGCTTCCGCTTAATATGGATTGGCAAACTTTCAGTATATATATATATGGTTGTGGGTTGCTGCGACTGTTTTTTTTTTTTTTTTAACTATGGCCACTTTTTTTTTTTTTTTAATCGAACTAGGACCCAAAGGCACATCAATGTCAATATTGAACTTTTTGCTGTTCTTTGTCAAAAAAAAAAAAAAAACTTTTTGCTGTTGACTGTAGCGGGCTGGCGCCAAATTTTTGTTGGCTGGACAATATTGGGCCTTGTGGAACCAAACAAGGCACAAAGTTTCAAGGCAGGCCGAATATTGGCTTCGCCATTTAGGGCCTAAAACCAAACAGGCCCCAGATCGCGCCCGCTGCCGTTGGTGGGCTCGTCGTCAGTAACTTTGCGGCCTGCGCCCTCTCCACGCACGCGTGGGCTCGAGCTGACGCCAGAGCGACAACTACCTGTTGGTGCCTCCACAATGCTCCCTCCTTAATTAGCTAGCTAGTCATTCAATTAGTGCTTTAATTACTTGTTCTTCTTCCGTAATAATCTAGGATTAGTCATTCTGTTGTCTTTTCATTTCTTTTGTTCTCCCTATACGGTACAATTCTATAGTTAAGAAATATAATTAGTGATTTGTTTGTTTGTTCTCCCTTCATATTGATCTTCAACTATATCTGTACTCTCTCTGTCCCTGATAAATAGATTCTAGAGTTGTCTTAAGTCAAATTTTTAAACATTGACTGAATTCCTAGAAAATCCTATCAAGATTTATGACATCAAGTTAGTATAATTAGATATACCATAGAATATATTTATATAATATGCTAATTTTATGTCATAGATATTGTTCCTTTTTTCTATAAAGTTAGTCAAACTTAAGATAGTTTGACTTGCACGGATTCTAGGAATTTATTTATTTGGGGACGGAGTGAGTATAGCACCAGTCTTTATGTTCTGTTTCTTATCTCCTTTGTTTCTATTATTATCGTGATATTTTTCTAAAGTTAGAGACCTAGCTAATGCATTTCATTAAAATTAAACTTTGTTCCTTTTTTTTTCTTTGCAATGTTCACCAGTTTTTTAGCTTTTAGGTATATCATAAAATTAAATTTTATTTCAATATTATCTATGCTATTGCCTTGTATGCATTTCATTATGTATGATTGTTGTGGGCTTAAATAAGCCCGCTTATATTTAAATCCTTGCTCCACACCCGTCCACACTACTGGAAACTAAAATAGAAGCACACCGACAGAAAAATACTTATACCGTCGGAAAAAGTCAATTTCTCTGTTGGTTAGCAGATAACACACACAAAAAAAGTGAATTGTTCTATGTGTTTTGTTGAACCGATAGCGCAATTATCTTTCACGAGCAGCCACATGCGAAAAAAAATTGGAAGCATTCTTCTCTCAAGTTTGTATAATGCGTGCTATAGACTGTTAGTGTTGGTCACTAGTCAGTACACCCTCACCTTTCCTCCCTAGCCGCGTCATTCTCCGCCTAGCCTCCCTCCCCTGCTCTCCTCGATCTCTTGGCCCATCCTCCCTCACCGGGCGTCCCTCCGTGCCCAGCCTCCCTCTCTGCTGCGGCAGCGGATTGATTGTTGTATACTTATCATTTGTAGAATCTAGCCATGTGTGCCTTGTGTAATATGATCTCCATTTAATTTTGGGGCTATTGTGTTTCTACCCTTACTGAAAACGGCAATTGTGATTCTACCCTCGCTTTTCACCATATTGTAATTTTACCCTCGTTTTGTAAAAACGAAGCTCAAGTTTACCCTTACTCTGTTATCAGGTGGTAACGGTGTTAACTTAGCCTTTTTAGGACAACTTTGCCCTTGCAAAAATACCCCTACTTTTTCCCGTGTACATTGTGATTTTACCCCCCTGTTTTCTAAAAAAAAATTGGCAGCAACATTAACACCTTGTTACATATAATTCCACCCAACAAGCAAATATTGATAGATAATATCGATTAATAAAGAATGTTCCACAAACGCATCTTGCATTTACAAATCGTTTAATTTACAAATCACAGCTCCTTTGCTGCAAAAATCATAAATAGATACAAAATCTCACAAATACGTGTCACAATGCAAGATGTGTTTTGACATCCAGCATGATACGTTTTAGGATGAGAAATTAGATGCAAAGCAGCAAGATACACCTCTGCTCTCCACTAGCCGGATGAGAAAAACTAGAACACGGCAAAAACCATCACTTTATTTTGCAGCTCCAGCGTCTGCCCCCGTTCGCCATGGCTTGTGCAGCTGATGCTGACGCGCCGCTGCCCGTGGACAAACGCGTCGCCATCGCACATAGCTGTCGCCGGATGCAGATGCGCCGTAGGTGTCAGTCACGGTGCTGCTTGAGTGGTGTCCGCGACCGCCGGGAGGCCGAGCCCCGCTCCCGCCGGGGGGCCGCGCGCCCTACCGCCGCCTTGGCTGCCCCACGGCTCGCCGGGAGTCCTCGCGCCCCTTCTCCAGCCTAGCCGCATGCTCCTCCTCCTCGCGGACCGCCCGCCCGCCAAACGTCCGCCCCACCGCCCGCCGACCGGCCGCCCGCCCTATCCACTCGCGGGTGTGCGGGAGTGAGACGAGTCGCAGCGGCGGTCTGGAACTGAACGAATGAAAGGGTACGAGTGGGTCTGTACGTGGACAAGGGCATTTGTGTCCTTTAGGCTATTTTACTAGGGTTCCCATGTTTTCTGAATTTTTTTAAATCAAAATAACTAACAGAGTACAAAGGAGGGGGTGGCGAGGCTTCATTCTAACAGAGTGAGGGTAAAATTGCAACATTGCAAAAAAAACGAGGGTAGAATCACAATTGGCTTTCTCGGGAAGGGTAGAAACTTAATAGCCCCTTTAATTTTCATATAATATACTGATTCAAATTAAATTTGAGATTGTCCTGTGGATTTAAATATAAATGAACATATAGAAATGGAAGGTCTTTATGTGACGGTTTATTTACATTTTTCTATTTGTTACATGGGATCCTAGCTTGGAATTTTTCGGTTGGTGGCTCAGAATTTTCCTGTTAACACTAGTGTTGATAGGGAAAATGGTTTATCAACAGAGAAATTGGTCAACCCACAGGAAATTTGTATTTTTTTTTTGTCACCTTATTTTTGTCGGTGTTTTCCTATTTGTATACCAACAGGAAAATTAATTTCCAATTTTTTTTAGTATTTGCTTTTTTTCTGTCGGTTTTACCCTGACAGGACAATTCTCATCTCCAGTAGTGCCACCAGCACTCCCGGCACGGTATATATCCTTGTGACAAAAATTCCCGTGATAGCCTCACTGGACTCTGGAAGCCTCCTGTTGTCGCTCTTGTCGAGCTCATAACTGGTGTCTTCCTCGGCCTGCAGCAGCAGCTGCACCACGCGCCACCGACAATGACATGACTCTGCCACTAGATAATGCCAGCAGGCTGCAGGCTGCATCACCATGCCACCAACACTAAGTTAACAAAATCACATTGGCGGCAGCATTAGCATCAAAAGCAAGAGAGCAGGCAACACAGTTCTCACAGGACAGACATAGTTCCCACAAGGCATGCAAAGTTCAATAACGCGCCAAATTAGGAGCAAGTCTAATTTTTTACAAGATAATAACATGACACAGGAAGACATTTCGAAATTCCAGCTTGGGTAATATATAGAGGATGTGTATGGCCGTTTAAGCTGGGTTACATCCAAACACAAGTTCGAAATTTACCGACAAGAATATGGCACCTCCATGATTGATACAAACAACAGATAAGTGTCACGTTAGAGGATAGATATAAGGACAAACATTCTCACACGAGAGAGGACGTATTGTAGGACGAATTGTAGACATTATATCGCTTTTACCAATATAAGTTGCCCTTGACAGGCAGATAATGAACTTGTGGACTACGACACTGTATATCTTATTGTTGGATGTGATCTCGGCTAACTGAGACCAACTTGGCACACAAGTAAAGGTCCACCTGTTAGTGCCCAACTATTAGATCAATTGCCGCGATCGGCGGTAACCCTAAGGGTTATTTGGAGTCGACCCTGGCCGCACATTGTGTATATAAATAAGACCAAAGGTGATTTCGGGATTAAGCTAATTCTCTTGACACCTAAACCCATGTAACCAATCAATTAGACATTGCGACAGTTTGGAAGCACGACTCCTATTTCAAGAGTCCAAGAGGCTGCAAATCGGATCAACATCGAGTTCTTCATCAAGAGATAGCTCTAGCTTTTAGATTGGTGAATATCAGTGGATCCACATCAACTCTACTATGTCTACAGGGGCTCAGATGACATCCACACACTCTTGTTAGTATCTAAGATCAGTTCCGCACTAAGTTGTGTTAATGATCATATTTAGGCTATGATAAGATCCTGTTATGACTAAGATCTATTTCAACACTTATACCACTGAGTTGCACGTCTAACTTCATTCACTTGTAGGACGGAAGTATACAATTGCAGGGGGAGAGGGATTAAGAACATAGGCCTCCTTAACCCTGTTAGCTAGGTATAATGAGATGACATTAGGCTACAATAGCACCATCGATGCATTAATTGACAAAAGCCCTGCTTGTCCAACATGACAATTCGTCCATACTTTTGGGTCAACACGCACCCGCGTGGGAATCCTGGGATCGGGGAATCATGTCGCCAATGTTTAGTTTGCATTAGTATAAATTAATACCAGTGCTCTAGGCATCCCATTGGAAGGGTCCGTGCACAAGACATCGAGCTGCGACGACTGTATGTACTTGGAGTCATGGTGCCACCGCCGGTAGTAGGACAACCCGAATATGACAGTGCCGGTGTGGCTAGGTGTGGATGCAGAACGCAGTGATGGCGTTGCAGACCGGTGCCGCCTGCTAGCTACACGTTCAGCACCAACGTGTACTGCTCCTCCGTCATGGCGCCGCCCCTGATCCGCGGAGCTGGTGGTGACGACGTTGAAGCCCCTGCGAAGGCGGACGTTGAAGCCACTGGTCCCAGTACTCACGGCGCTGCAGGGCCAGCCGTGCACGGCGGCGAAGTGCTCCAGGAGCGTCGTCTGTACAGGGCCGGCGAAGCCGCAGCCCTCGCCGGGGCAGTGGCACGGCTTGTGCGCGCACGTCCGGGCGTGGCCGTCGTGGTCATGGTAGGCCAGCCTCTCGGCGTAGCCGTGGGCGGCGTGCGGGCACGGGACGCGGATAGAGGCCACCGCCTGCTCCATGGCGTTGCACCGGAAGTAGCCGCCGGGGGTCGGGGCGCGGCAGACATGGCAGCTGGTCGCCTGCCCCAGCTTGTCGTTGCATGGTGAGCAAACCACGTGCCCGACGGTGCACTGCATCTATTCATCCAAAACAGATTCTATTTCGCTCGATTGATGAAATTATTAATTTATCTTCTACTCTATCTATATCTATACTATATGTAAGGCACCAGTAGTAAATCTATCTGTCCATACTATAAGGCACCTAGTGTAAACTTTTCTAAATCTACCTCAACAAATATTCCCCACAGTCAAGGCCTCTCCTAGTACACCGATACAAATGCATTAGAACCAGCAAACCTTTGAAACCAACGAACGAGATCCACTCTAGCCTCTCCTTTCTCTCACTCAATCAAATCCAACAGCCCATATTATTTGGATCAGAGCTCATCACTCATCACTCTCCCATCCTGTGCCCAACCCGTGCGTGACTCCCCCGATCCCCCACGCAGGCACGACTCCCCTCCTTTCCCCCACAGACGAACCCTAGGGCTGCGCGCTAGCGATCCTATTCCCCACGAACAAACATCAGGGCACAGGGCGCCAACACTATTGGAAACTCAAAATTTCATGTCAGGGTAAAACCGACAGGGAAATAGAAAATACCGACAGAAAAATAGAAAAACTAATTTCTCTGTCGGTATATTGACAGGAAATCACCGACAGGAATAGAGCGACAGTAAAATAGAATTTTCTTTCGGTTTTTCAACTTTTTTGTCGGTAAGCCTCCATCGGGCTCATGCAGTCCGGATCTGGGCTAGGGAGGAGTGGGCGGCTGCAGCTTCGGGCATAGATGCACAGCTGCCAAGGGCCAGGGCTTGTGCCGCAGCCCAGGGTGCGAGCCGCCGCCCGGGGTGCGCGCCGTCACCTCGGGCCGTGCCGCCACTTGGAGCTGGATGTGCGCTGCCGCTGCTGAGAGATGCGAGGAGAGGGCGAGAGGAGCTGAGGTTGAGGGTGGGGCTAGGGCTGCCTTTGGGCCGGCTGAAAGGCCAGCGCAGCCCATGCCCATGTTAGGCTGCACGATTCAAGCCCTGTGCTCGTTGAACTCAATTTTTCTATTGGTGCAACCTACACACAGGAAAACTATTGATTTTTCTGTCGGTTCATCGAAACCGACACAAAAATACATTTTTTCTGTCGGTGAAAAAAACCAACAGGAAATTTTAAGTTTCCAGTAGCGCAAGCCAACGGCCACCAAGCCATGGCGCTTCCCTTGACCGCGGCCACCCACGTTGGCCGTAGGCACGAAGCGTCGTCGTGATCGCGTGATAAGGATCGACTCGAGGAAGGGTATGTGGTGGAGGATCGGATAAAACTAGAATCACTTGGAGATCACTCAACAAGATTAACTAGCACCGAGATTACTCGACGGTTTCTCAAAGAAAAGCCATGCTCAATTTTCAAATCATATCAATATCAACTCCCCTCAAATGATGGATTACATGATTTATTTATACTAGAAATATCCCTCCTAGTTCGGTGTGAACTTAAGGATAAATAAAAGCTAGTGGATGATCATCTTGGTGGAGAAATTGAAGGGTCTTCTTTTATTCTCGCGCAGCCACTAACAACCTGTGCAGCCTCCACTAAAATGGCCATAACTCCGAGCTCGGAGGTTCAAAAATGCACCATTTGTTGAATTGCAAAATAGACTCATATATCTTTCCAACGGTGCAGCATATGAATGCTGAAACCATAAATATTTATACTAGCAAGCCACAAAATATAGTGATAATTCTGCATGCTTCCATGTCCTTATCATCGAGTGCTCGGCTGCGGGCTCATGTGCCGCCCTAGCTCGGATGTGTGCTCGGAGGTGGCGGACGAGAAGCCAGGACCACAATTATTCAGTGCAGGTACCCCCACCTCTCTCTCTCTCTCTCTCTCTCTCTCTCTCTCTCTCTCTCTCTCTTCCTCCCTATCTATTTTTTCATCTGATTTTCCCTGATTTGTTCAGGAAGTTCTATAATTTCAGTATCCTTTGGTGCGCCCACAACGATTTGGTCCTGATTTCCCTGCTGGCCATTGGTCCTGATTTCCCCTGCATGCTGCTTTTCCTTTCGATAAAATGAATCGCCATGCTCCATTCTCTAGGTTATGAATCAGTAATATAATTAATGACATGCACACCATGTTATGGTTCAAAAAAATGCACACCAGGTGTTCACGATTTAGTCTGCACCATGCTCTGTTCTCTGGCTTCCTTTTCACTCACTCTGTTTTATTCTAAAAAGTTACTATGAAGCCTACAGTTGTTCATAAGTTCAGATTTATTTATGCAACAAAATACTTTGCTCTCATTTTAGGCTATGAGCGAATGCAAAATTATACAGATTGAAAATTGGATAAATAGTGGCAACAAAAGTGAAGGTGAGGTCCTGGGCTATCTGCAGGTAACTCTAGCTTACAATGGCTTGCAAGTTCAGATTTATACATGCAACAAAAGAATTTGTTCTCAATTTGGGCTATAGGAGATTTAAAAAATTGTACAGATCGACTGAAAATTGGTTAAATGGCTTGCTCTCTGTGTATATGCTGTAGATTGCTAGCTGTTTTACATCCAGTCCTTGTTGTGCTTAAAGATTCCTGTAGTATGTTTTTACCTCTTGGTTCATGTCAAGTGATTTTGATGTTTATTAACTTTGAATTTAATGTGGCCTGTAGTGATATATGTAATATCGAAGCTTGAAATTGTTTGCTAGGACGGTACAGCCTATGGCTGTTAGACCTCCGAGGGCGCTTGTTTGAAGCGCGTCATTTATATGTTTAAAATCTTTCTTAATTACAATGATACATAAATCTTTTGCATATTCGTTAAAAAAAGTGTTACAACTGGCAGCATATATACTAGTAACCTTTGTAACTTGGGTCTACCAGATGATGTGTTTTATACGATGAAAAATATATCATTCAAGGTGGATTGATGGGTTGAGATGTGGCGGTGTACATACCTGGAAGATGGGAGACTTGAGTGGGAGATAGCAGATGCTATAATCAAAGGCAGAGGAATTCTCCACCGTCACGTTCCTGATCACCGAGGAGCAATCTGAGAACGACGACGGCGGTGGTGACAGTTCTGGTGGTGCCAGCGCCGCCGGTGGTGAGGATTCCGGTGGTGGCGCTGATATATGCCTATCATCGTCGTCGCTGTCTTCAACATTGCCCTGAACGTCATGAGGCTGTGGCGCCGGCGCCTCTTCTCGTTCTTCGTTTGCATGTTGCAGCTCATCTTCCATGCCATTGTCGCCATCAGATCCATAGGAATAATCGTCATCCTGTTCCACGCCGTCATCGCTTTCACTTGGCTCATGTTCCTCCTCCTCCCAATGAATGTGGTTCTCATCATCCTGACCCTCAGGACCGGGCTCCTGTCCTCATCGCCGATCGAATCCTCTTCATCGTCGTCAAGTCGAGGCAGGCAAGGATAGTATGCCTTCGCCGCCGCCGAGTAGGACGGAGATATGGGTGAGTATGACGGAAAAGTCGGGGAGTAGGATGGAGAAGTCAGAGAGTAGGACGGAGACCCTTGTACTGGCGTCTGCGGCGGGGAGTAGTGAATCCTCCGCCTCCGGCCGTGGCCGGCGTCCGACGTATGACCTCGCCATGCCCATTTGACCATTTCGCAATGCCATCATACGTTATTTATACTTGCGGCCCTAGCCAAACTTAAAGCCTTTTGTTTTTGCCCAGTGGGCTGGCCCAGAATCTTGTGCTCTAGAGATAGTCGACTTGCGAGTCCCTCTAAATAAAAATGGCAATAGGGCGATGGGATTGACTCCACCGGACGCCCCCATCCGCACGGCCCCAACACCGCCCCCCCCCCCTACCCCGCGGCATGGCTCGCGTGGGATTGACTCCGCCCCGCCGGAGGAGGAATCCACCCCCCCCCCCACGTGCACGGATCCTCTCCCACCCCGACTTCCCCGGATCCGGCACCTCCTGACCACCGCCACCCACAGCTCACCCCCCGCAAACAACTAAACAAGGCTATTGCAATATCGAAAAACATCTAATGAAATAAACTAAAAATATGTATTGCAACACCCAAAAAAAGCTATTTGCAACATCGAAAGAACATCTAATGCAACAAACGAAAAATTATGAACTGCCAAAAAAAAACGAAAAAAAAAATGGTGTTGCAACTACTTCGCAACATCTCAAGAACTACTACTGCAACATCAGGAAAACGCTTGTTGCAACAACGAAAAAACAACCATTGCAACGCCTGAAAATCATCTGTTGCAACATTCAAAACAAACCATTCCAACAACAACGAGATCTGCCACCATGAACAAGCCGCAACGCCATCATGCATGTGGCCACACCTTACCACCATCTCTTCTAAGCCCAAGTCAAGCCCTATGGCTCTGCCTTAGTCCCCATGAGCTCACGTGCACACACATCAACTACTTTCTCGCCGGAGACAGTGAAACTGGCACCGTTGACATGGATCTAGTACCGCCGCCTTAGCTACGAGCTTCCCTATACCCACGAATTGCCTAGACCGATGCGTGTGGAGATGAAACGCCTAGCACGACCGTGTGCTCCCCATCGCCTATAGATGGCCATCGAGCTAGCATGGCACGGGCCTCGTGCCTCAACATCAGCCACGTGTCATGCTGGCCTGCTGAGCACGGCCAAATCTGCGTGACGTGCTAGCCCACATCTCGGTATCCAGAAAAATGCCTCAAAATTACATAAATTTTCATAGTTTTACAAATCATTCATAGTTTCACAAATCATTCACAGTTTCTAACTCATCTCAACTCAGCAAAAGAGAAAAGACACCAAAATACACAATTAAGATAAATGAGCTGTTTGTGCATTGCTGCCTCATCAAAAACCTTTCTAGGTAAGACTCACCTTGTGAGAAACCCTAGAAAGTGAAAAAGAGTGGAGCACAACTCTTAAATAATTTCAAATTCAAAGGTCTCAAGTCATAGATTATAGATACGGATAGAATAGAGGTAGACCTCTCTCAAGTCTCAACTCTCAACACTCAACTCTCAACTCTCAACCAGCAGCACCCTTAGATGGACCAGCAGCAGCACCCCCAGATGTTCCAGCATCATCTTCATCGAGATACAAATTCTCGGTCCAACTCATGGCTGTCAACATCATGTTGTAACCTTCTATCTCCTAACTCCCAATCCTTTATGCAAGTCAACATCTCCACAATTTTAAGCAACAAACGTCGTCGCCACTCCTCGATGATCCTTCCCTGCTAAAATTTGAAACATGATTCTGAAGAGATAGTAGAAACAGGAACTGACATAATATCTTTAACCATGATAGATAGGATTGGATAGGTTAGTTTGTGGTCACGCCACCAGAGAAGTGAATCAAAATCATCCTCATATGCAGTGACATTGTCACTGTCAAGATAAGCTGAGAGCTCACACATAACAGAACCAAATGTAGATGAAGCAGGGGAAGAGGCACAGGAAGGACCGACAACACCAGATCTAGGGCCTCCAAGGATCCTTCCCAATGCATTTTCTTTACTTGTATGGCTTGTAGGTTGTGTGCAGCCCTTTGAGACCCAGCTCCATCAAACTTTCTCTCATATTTGGTAAACAACTTGTAAATTTTAGTTCTCACATTAGGATTAAGCGCCAGCATATACTGAACCCTAGCACGTTGATCAATTTTCTACCTACAGGATTTCTAGTGGCTCTTCAAGTGCCTAGTGCCAGCACTAGATCTAGTAGACAAAGTAGACTTGCACATTTTGCACGTAGCTTTAGTGAAAATATTGTTGCCATTCACAGTCTCATAGATCTCATAAAAATCAGCCCACACAATAGATTTACGCTTACCAACAGAGGTACCAGTACCAGCAGAAGATGGAGTAGACCTTGTTGGAGCGGACCATGGTCCTAGTCGCAGTCACCACTTCACCACTGCCACTGTCCACATCGATCAGAGCAGAGCCGTCTCTAGGATCGATACAGAACAATGCAACAGTGTTTTCACAAGTGTCGTCATCGTTCTCGCCCTCGGGGCCAGGCCTGGCGGAAGGACGCCATCGTCTCAAGCCATGGCCTCTCCAGCCATGTTCCTCGACGGTGCAGGTGGCCGCCTTGCTCGGTCTATGCCACAATTAGAGGACGAAGCATCGGCTACCGACCTGCGCAAGGAGATGAAGGAGGGTTAGGGTTAGGGTTAAGTAACTTAGCTGCGCAACCAGAGCCCGGTGCCGGAGAAGATGAGGACCCCCAAAAGAAGATGACACACCGTTATCAAGGACAGAGAACGGCCAAGGAAGGAAGACAGGAACATGAACTCACATAATCACCAAGAGGGAGAGGGAGACAGGAGAGAGGAAGGAGATCAGGGAGGATAAGGGAGCAGCTGGTCTGCGAGGTGGATCGAATTGAGGTCACCAGAGTCGGGGAGGTCACCATAGATAGGCGACGACGAGGCAAGAGCGAGGTGAGATGAGAGACTGAGAGAGCGAGAGGTGCGGTGCAGTAGGGTGGGTGGAAATGATTTAGGGTTTGGTGAGGGAGCAAGTGAGAGGAGTCAACGCCGCTTATATACTCAGGGGGCAAATTGTCGTTGGGGCCGAGCCAAATTTCTTTGGGCTGTGGGTGAGTGGGGGAGTAGAGGGGGTGGCAGGCCGCTCTCAGGCCGACCCTAAAAGGCCAGGCCTTGCCGTGCCAGCCCACGGGTGTCAGGCCCCCACTTTAATGGGTCCTTAATCTCACGTATTTGCGCCAGGATCACGCACAAATACGTCTATTAGTCACAGATGATGGTACACAGATATAAAGGAAAATTCGAGCTTTATTAATATAGGATAAAAGGTCTTACAATGGTGACTAAGGAGGTTACCGATCTAGGTTACAATATCAGAGTTAGCCAACCGAGAAGCGGTGGATTGACTATGGCACTACCTCATACTCCACAGGCAAACTTGAGCATGGATGAGCCCTGGGCTTCAATGTCTTTCGCCTAAACCACACCTTGCGAACTCCTACGCAACGCTGGTCCTTTACCTTGTCGACGATCTTACCTTCTGTGGTGCCGATGTCTGTAAAAACAAAGGGGTGATTACAAACTTACTTAGCAAGTCCAAACCAGGGGGTGGATGTGATTATTATGGGTTGGGCTCTAGCAGAGTCTCTAAAACTGCTCTCGCTAGTGTTGACACCTGTTATAGCATAATATTACTAGTCAACTAATATGAAATAAGGGCATAAAATGAATATCAACATAAGTCTAGGGGCTTTACTAACATAATTCCACGAGCTTTGGTGATTTATATATTTTTAGGGACTTAACAGATAAATGCAGAGAAGAATGGAGAAAGTTCCGGAATATACATCTCATACAATGGCAAGACTTGACCGTGAAGTAACTCGACCCAAAATGTGGACTAAAACACTCTAGAAGGTACCAGAAGAAACGAGAGGCCGAGAGGGCTCTACCCACTGGCGGCCGCCAGGGCAAAGTAGGCCGGCCGCCAGGCTACAGTGGCCAATCAGCTTCATCTTTCTAGGTTGGTTTGTAACCGACCTTGAGGTTGTATCTACACCGTTATTGAAGGTCGGTTTGATCCAATGGTCATCGTTCATTGCCAAGGACTATATAAGCAGCCCCAGGGTCGACCCCAAGGATTATCTCTCATTATCTATCTACAAGAGCAAAAGTTAGGGTTTCAATTAGAAGAGAGAGAGGTCCCTCTAGTTGTCTAGTTGTCTAGTTCATCTAGTTCATCTAGTTGTAACTAGATCAGGGAGAGAGTAGAGGAGAGAGCTGAAGAGCCGGACCTGTCGGATCTTCTTCAACTTTGTATTCTTGCAGCAACTAGTTCGTCTTCAGCAATCTCCAGGTTCTTCATTTATTTCTAAGTATTTATTTAATTCTAGTTCTTGCCTTACATTATTTACTGGATCTCTGCTCGTATTGAGTGCTCTAGTTATCACGTGTGATTAGAGTAGTAA
Source organism: Hyparrhenia diplandra (assembly GCA_015847255.1). Lineage (NCBI taxonomy): Eukaryota > Viridiplantae > Streptophyta > Magnoliopsida > Poales > Poaceae > Hyparrhenia > Hyparrhenia diplandra. The sequence goes on from JADLZK010005759.1 coordinate 84,903, forward strand.
TCTATAGTGTAGACGTGGTGTCTAGACTAGAGGTTACCCGAGGTTGCGCCCAATCCTATGGTTAGTTGTGGTAGCCCCAGGGGTGACAGCCCTGTTAGGCCTGTGTAAGCCACCACGTGTGGATTGGTGTTTTCGTAGAGCTTTTGGCAGCCTTCTTCCAACTACCTTCTTCCCAGTCTTTTTCGAGAGTTGGAACGGACCTGTTGCTCCGAAGTAGATAAAGTATAGTGAGCCTTTAATTAGATAAAACCACTTAGAAAACTCAAAACCTCTCTACCCATATCATCTATCTTACCTTGGACGATCCTAATTCTTCTAGTACACTTCACGTTCCCTGTGGAAATCGATACCTTGGAATGCTCCCGGGTGAAAGCTACATCGGTATCCGCGGCGCTATGGATTTTTTTCTATTTGCGTTAATTTATACCAACAAGCTTTCTAGCCGCTTTCTTGGGGAACGAAAGTCGTGCTAGTTTAGAACCAAGTTCGTCCTTTTACCCTTTTCATTTTTTTTTACCACTACCCTTACCACATGGATTTCACTCCAATCTATAAATTCTTTGCTCCAAAGGGCGACTTGTTGGAGCCTCCACCATCATCACACCCCATTCTTACAGATGGCTATGAGCTTTGCCCTACTCTTATAGCCATGGTTCGGGAGCAATCCTTCTCTAGGTTAGCAGATGAAGATCCATACAACCACCTTAAGGAATTTGAGCATCTGTGTTCTTGTCGGAATATTCCTAGCATGACACAAGAGACCATTAAATGGAAATTATTTCCCTTCTCTCTTGAGGGAAGAGCGAAAAAGTGGTATGCTCATTCTGTAAGAAGTGTAAATGGAAATTGGGATGAACTTCGAGACAAGTTTTGTCTTGCATTCTTCCCTCTCTATAAAATTGCTGACCTTAGAATTGAAGTGCTTACATTTAGACAAAACGAGAAGGAGACTCTAGGAGCAGCCTGGGCTAGATTCATAAGCCTAACCAATTCCGGTCCAAACCTTTCCTTACTTGACCATGTCCTATACATTCACTTTTATCGCGGTCTTAACAAGGAAGCCGCTCTGCATCTCGACATCGCTTCAGGAGGTTCATTCTCACATAAAATTGCTAGTGAGGGAAGAGCCATACTTGAGAAAATCCTTGAAAACACTCCCTACACTGGTATTTTTGATGAGCTACCCAAAGAAGAAGAAATCGAGCCAAGCCCCGAACAACTAGAAGAGACACACGCAGCCGAATCTGAAATTCCTATAAAACCCTCTAATGATTTGGTTGTCGTAGAACCTTCCACTATGGGAACACAACATACTCTAGACAAAACTCTAGAGAGTGATGAACCCCATCCTTGCACATTCCTATCAGAAATCGAGGTTGATTTGTTTGAAGATTTTGGCAATGCCTCGAATTTTCCAAAGCAAGCAAAACCTCTGGTGCACTCTGCACCATTTGAGGATGGTCCAAACAAAGATCCATTCTTAATGGAGCACAATAAAGGACTATCATCCATCATGAGCCATGAGTGGTTGGTGGAAACGGAGCTGTCCACTGAGGTAGCCCGAATCATTTCTCCCTTAGAGACTATATCTTGTAAAATTAAAGGGACCACCATAGAGGCTCATTATAGTCCGACCGTTGGGATGAACATCATTTCATGGGCTTTAGCTCAAAAATTATGCCCCAATGAGTCTTGGATCCCATCTCACAAGCTTCTGAAAATTCCTTCTAGAGTTATTCTTGAAAGCTATGGGGTCATAAGGACTATTATGTTACGCATAAGAGGATCCGAGTATTTTCTAGACTTTCACATTTATGACATCTCGGACATGTTGATCTTGATTGGTGTACCATTAGGAACACTAATTCAAGAACGACCAAATCAGGGTCTTTTGAATCTCAAGTTAGGAAATTCTCCTATCGCCATCTCTCTTGCACGATCACATAACGCAATAGTAGAACCCAAGCCCAAGAAAGACCCTATTGAGGATGTTTTAATGGAATCTCTAGAAAACATGGCTGAAATAGTCTTTGATGTGGAACACTTCATTGAAGAAGAGGAAGAATTAGTAGAGCCTATTGAACTCGATACAACAGAGGTGCCACCACGACCCTCAATTGAGCTGAAACCACTTCCTCCTGGCCTAAAATATATCTTTCTCAATAATAACCGAGAAACTCTAGCCATTATCAGTGACAAGCTTTCCCAAGAAGAAACTCATAGACTTGTCACTGTCTTAGAAAGACATAAATCAGCCATAGGCTACTCAATTGAAGACCTCATAGGGATTAGTCCCGCACTCTGCACGCATCGTATCCCTATTGATCCTGATGCATTACCCTCAAGGGAACCACAGCGGAGGCTTAACAATGCTATGCGAGTAGTTGTTAAGAAAGAGGTTCTTAAGCTTTTGCATGCCGGGATTATCTATCCTGTGCCACATAGCGAGTGGGTTAGCCCTGTCCAAGTTGTCCCAAAGAAAGGAGGAATGACGGTTGTTACGAATGAGAAGAATGAACTCATTCCTCAGCGCACTGTCACAGGGTGGCGTATGTGCATTGACTACCGGAAACTTAACAAGGCAACAAAGAAAGATCACTTTCCGTTACCTTTCATCGATGAGATGTTGGAACGGCTTGCAAATCACTCTTTCTATTGTTTCCTTGATGGTTATTCCGGATATCATCAAATCCCAATCCACCCTAATGACCAAAATAAGACAACTTTCACATGCCCGTATGGAACTTATGCATACCGACGAATGTCGTTCGGATTGTGCAATGCTCCAGCCTCCTTCCAACGGTGCATGGTGTCTATTTTCTCTGAAATGATTGAGAAGATTATGGAGGTGTTCATGGACGACTTTACCGTCTATGGTAAAACCTTTGATGATTGCTTGGAGAATTTAGACAAAGTTCTACAAAGATGTAAAGAAAATTCCTTAGTCCTGAACTGGGAGAAATGCTATTTTATGGTTCAGGAAGGAATAGTGCTAGGACATAAAGTGTCCAAACATGGGATAGAAGTGGATAGAGCAAAAATAGAAGTCATTGAACAACTTCCACCTCCCACAAATGTGAAAGGAGTCCGAAGCTTTTTAGGCCACGCAGGGTTCTATAGGCGATTCATCAAAGACTTTTCTCAAATCGCTAGACCCCTGACTAGCCTCTTAGCTAAAGATGCACCTTTTGTCTTCGACAATGAGTGCTATGAATCATTTCAAATCCTCAAAAATGCACTCATCTCAGCTCCAATCATCCAGCCACCTGATTGGACGCTACCTTTTGAGATCATGTGTGATGCTAGCGACTTTGCAGTAGGAGCCGTTCTTGGCCAAACTAAGGATAAAAAGCACCATGCTATATCCTATGCTAGCAAAACCTTATCCGGACCACAGCTTAATTATACTACCACTGAAAAAGAAATGTTGGCTGTTGTCTTTGCTATAGACAAGTTTAGATCTTACTTAGTGGGGGCAAAGATTATTATTTACACAGATCATGCTACTCTTAAATACCTCCTCACTAAGAAAGATGCTAAACCTCGGTTAATCCGATGGATTCTCTTGCTCCAAGAATTTGACATAGAAATAAGAGATAAGAAAGGAGTAGAGAACTCGGTAGCTGACCACTTGTCTAGGCTTCCATATAAGGAAACATATGAGTTACCTATTAATGACTATTTGAGGGATGACACGCTCCTCAAGGTCACACACTTTGACCCTTGGTATGCGGATATTGTGAATTATATGGTTGCAGGTTATATAGCACCAAGGGGCGGATAAGAGGAAACTCAAATATGATGCTCGTTATCATTTATGGGATGATCCATATCTCTATTGAGTATGTTCTGATGGATTGCTACGGAGATGTGTCCCAATAGAAGAAGGGTTGAAGATTATAGACAGATGTCATGCATCACCTTATGGGGGACATTATGGAGCATTCCGTACACATGCTAAGATCTGGCAAAGCGGATTCTATTGGCCAACAATGTATCAAGATACAAAGGAGTACGTGAGAAGATGCGCTAGATGCCAGAGGCATGGAAACATTAATGCTCGAAATGCAATGCCACTTCAGATCAACCTCCAGATAGAGTTGTTTGATGTTTGGGGAATTGATTACATGGGACCATTCCCAAGGTCTGGAGATGCTGAATACATCTTGGTGGCAGTTGACTATGTGTCCAAATGGGTAGAAGCATTGCCATGTCGAGCCAATGACTCGAAGCATGCCAAGAAAATGTTCCATGAAGTAATATTCCCAAGATTTGGCACACCTCGAATGGTCATAAGTGATGGAGGATCACATTTCATTGACAAGTCCTTCAGAAAGTTTCTTGCAGAATATGGAGTAAAACACAACATTGCAACTCCCTACCATCCTCAAACAAGTGGCCAAGCTGAGACATCAAATAAGCAAATCAAGAATATTCTACAAAAGACCGTAGATGAAATGGGAAAGAAATGGAAATACCAGCTCCATGATGCACTATGGGCATATCGAACTGCATTTAAAACACCCATAGGTATGTCACCATATCAATTGGTATATGGAAAAACATGCCACTTGCCTGTTGAATTGGAATTTAGAGCTCATTGGGCAATCAAGAGATGGAACATGGATCTCCATTTAGCTGGAAGGAATCGTCAGATGCAAATATCAGAGCTAGAGGAGTGGAGAGAAAAAGCTTAACACAGCTCTAAGATTTACAAAGAAAGAACAAAAAGGTGGCATGACAAGAGAATCAAACATAAAGAGTTCAAGTCTGGAGATAAAGTTCTACTATTCAACTCAAGGGTAAAGCTCTTCGGTCATGGAAAACTTCGAAGCAAATGGGAAGGGCCATTCAATGTGCTTGACGTTGCACCACATGGCGCTGTCACACTTCAAGATGATACAGGTAACACATTTAAGGTAAATGGCCAACGTTTGAAAGTTTTTCTAGAACCTGAAAAGTCAGAAGAAATTGACTTGATTGAATTTTTGCAATTCAATGATCCAATCTAAGAACAACTCCAAAAACCTCTAGGCAACAAAGACTTAAGTGGCTAACCACTAACGCTTTAACCTGTTCCACAAGTTTTGTTGTCTATTTGAGTTTTGCAGGATCTAAGGGTGAGAGACATGATAGGATGACACCTTCGTCGCTGTCTACCTCAACTTCCACATCATCAACAACCCGACATGTCAATCTAGCTTGGGGAGGGCACCCCATTATTACGATAAGTATCTCTCTACTATATATTATTAGTTTATATATATATTTTGCTTTGTTTGATAGAGTCTAGTCTTTAAAAGAGTCTTTGTTAGAGTGTGAGAATAAACAATCTAGAGAGAGTCTTCTCCAGTTTGCTTTTGCTCAAATAAAATAAACCTTAAGTATGGAAATGATGAATAGTTGCTCTGCCGTAATTCCTTACACGTACCTAGTTTTCAACCTTGAATTCTCCCAAGTTTCAGATAAAACTGTTTTGACACATGATTTTCTTTGAATTTGATAACTTGTGGGTAGCAAATGTTTGATCTGAGTCTAGGTAATTGACGGATATGATATATGAAAAGTTGAGCCGCTATTTATCTTGTTCCTAGTGATACTAGAGTCCTGGAGAATTATCTTTTGAAAAATTAAAAGTGCTACATGATGAGTTCCTGTATAACAAAGTGTTCCTACCATTACCATATTACAACCTACACTCCACTCATATATGCTACTTCTATCCTGGAAGTACGCATCTATCACATTCCACCAAAAGGCCATCATTCCTATAATGCTCATAGTTCTTGCTACTTGTCTCTCCAAAAGAAAAAAAAAAATGAGGCTTGGGTTGTATTCATATATATATATATATATATATATATATTATATATATATAATATATATATATATATATATATATATATATATATATATATATATACATATATATATATATATACATATATATATATATATATATATATATATATATATATATATATATATATATATATATATAGGGAGACGAAAAAATGGACAAGTGTCCTACGGGCGAGAAGAGCCTACCTCCCTAAAGAGAAGAGATGAAAAATGAACAAGTGTTCGAGGGTGAGTAGAGCCCACATCTCTAAAGTAATAAAAGAGAGAGAAAAATGGACACAAGTCCGAGGGTGAGTAGAACCCACCTCTAAAAAAAAGAAAGAAAGAAAAAGAGTATGCAACCCAGGTTCTCTACAACATATTCAAAGGAGAGATAGTTTCAAGGAGCAAAAGAAAAATGAGGTTTCACATTTACCACCATCATATTTACGCCATATGCCACTTTCACCATATATGACCCTCACGAAACTCTCATACACAGGAATCTCTGAGTTTTATTTCGAAAATCTTGCAAAAACTCTAGGATAATAGTTGATCTAAGAGCTTGAGACATAGTGCTTGACTTGATTGTTCTATCTTTCAATTACTCAAGACCCAAGTAAAGGTTATAAGCCCCATGATAAAAAGTTTTGAAGTTAGAATAATATATTTTTGAGGAGAATTCTTGTTTGAAAGCATGTGTATTTTTGAGGCATGAAAGCATAGTAGCAACTCCTGATCCATTGTTAAGTTTGGCTTTGCTAGGGACTAGCAAAGGGTAAGCTTGGGGGAGCTTGTTGACACCTGTTATAGCATAATATTACTAGTCAACTAATATGAAATAAGGGCATAAAATGAATATCAACATAAGTCTAGGGGCTTTACTAACATAATTCCATGAGCTTTGGTGATTTATATATTTTTAGGGACTTAACAGATAAATGCAGAGAAGAATGGAGAAAGTTCCGGAATATACATCTCATACAATGGCAAGACTTGACCGTGAAGTAACTCGACCCAAAATGTGGACTAAAACACTCTAGAAGGTACCGGAAGAAACGAGAGGCCGAGAGGGCTCTACCCACTTTGGCGGCGCCCGCCAAAAAAAGTAGGCCGGCCGCCCGGGCTACAAAGGGCCAATCAGCTTCATCTTTCTAGGTCGGTTTGTAACCGACCTTGAGGTTGTATCTACACCGTTATTGATGGTTGGTTTGATCCAATGGTCATCGTTCATTGCCAAGGACTATATAAGCAGCCCCGTGGGTCGACCCCAAGGATTATCTCTCATTATCTATCTACAAGAGCAAAAGTTAGGGTTTCAATTAGAAGAGAGAGAGGTCCCTCTAGTTGTCTAGTTGTCTAGTTCATCTAGTTCATCTAGTTGTAACTAGATCAGGGGAGAGAGTAGAGGAGAGAGAGTGAAGAGCCGGACTGTCGGATCTTCTTCAACTTTGTATTCTTGCAAAGAACTAGTTCGTCTTTCAATCTCCGTGTTCTTCATTTATTTCTAAGTATTTATTTAATTCTAGTTCTTGCCTTACATTATTTCTTTGGATCTCTGCTCGTATTGAGTGCTCTAGTTATCACGTGTGATTAGAGTAGTAATCTATAGTGTAGACGTGGTGTCTAGACTAGAGGTTACCCGAGGTTGCGCCCAATCCTACGGTTAGTTGTGGTAGCCCGGGGGGTGACAAACCTGTTAGGCCGTGTAAGCCACCACGTGTGGATTGGTGTTTTCGTAGAGCTTTTGGCAGCCTTCTTCCAACTACCTTCTTCCCGTCTTTTTTCGAGAGTTGGAACGGACTGTTGGTTCAAGTAGATAAAGTATAGTGAGCCTTTAATTAGATAAAACCACTTAGAAAACTCAAAACCTCTCTACCCATATCATCTATCTTACCTTGGACGATCCTAATTCTTCTAGTACACTTCACGTTCCCTGTGGAAATCGATACCTTGGAATACTCCCGGGTGAAAGCTACATCGGTATCCGTGCGCTAGCGGATTTTTCTGTTTGCGTTAATTTATACCAACAGCTAGTTCCCGGGTTAGTCCATATTATCAGCATTAAAGATCAACAACAGGTTAGTCATTTAAGGTGTGATCTAATCATAGATGATCCAGCCTAGCATCTGCCCATTCCAAGGACGGGGCTATTTGAATAGATTTGAGTAACTCTGCAGAGGTTGTACAAATTTCCCCACATGATAGGCGTAGTCCCTAACCTTGCGCTCTTGGTAGGAACAGGCCTAACGAGATCTCGTACCCGCTTGGGCCGTCACCCTAGATATCCATATAATCCCTACCGCGGCTTTCTCAGGGGTTGGAAGCATGCTACGGAGGATGCATCCCTGTATGTAGCTTCAATACACACTACGGAGGCTGCCATCCCTGTACGTAGCCTACCCTGTGGAGCATGACCATCCCTGTACGTAGCTTCAATACACACTACGGAGGATGTCGTCCCTGTACGCAGAGGAAACCAACTACGGAGGCCGTCACCCCTGTACATAGCGAACGGTGCTACGGAGGATGCCGTCCCTGTACGTAGTAAAACATCTATATAATCTGTGCACAACCTGGCCAATACCATAATACCAAACTTACCTGGAAGATCACTTAGCAACCACACCAACCAGACCACGGGTCGTCCTTCCCGTGTCGTCTCCTGATAGACCGCTTGCCTACTCCAGCCTCTTAGGTTAGGAAATTATACTTCAATCTAGCGGGGTGTGAGATCAAGTCATCCCATACCAACGTGTGGCTGTACGTAATATCTCACTAGGTAGATGGTCTATGAACCGGTCCTTAGGGAGGCGAGTATCTCTCCGCAGGAACCCCTTGCGGCGATTCCCGATGTGGTATTTAGGCTCTACCAGACTACCACCACTCACCTCCTTTGTTGGTTAGGTCCATTTTATCATTATTCCATATTCTCATAATTAATTAGCATCATGGCCTTTATCATATGTCAACAACAAACTCATCATGAATCTCAAGCACCTAGCTCCTCAATAATCTCAAGCACGTAGCTCATCAATAATCTCATACATACACCATGTATGTATCATTCTCATTAATCTCATACATACACAAAGTATGTATCATCCACATACGATAATAGGCCATGATCTCAAGTTCCATAACTTATCATAATTATTTATTTAAGTCAAGATTAAGGGGGGGTAAGGACTTGCCTGGTGTGTTCTTACTGATCGGCACGATGACGGACGAAGCTGGCTTGTTCCTGTAAAACTCCTAAACGAGTCAACGAAAAAGCTACCTCACGACGAACGAGAAACCTAGCTTAAACTAAAGCAGACAAAACAAGCATAGAACATTATGGTGGTGACAGGTTAAATGCATAGACCTAGATTTTAGGTGAATTATGGAAGTGGTTTCATGCAAAACAGAGTTAGGATGCATGAGCTATGAATTTTTCAATATTAACCCTAATTTAATTACTAGGGTAATATTATATAGTAATTTTATCATATATTTCAAATAATGAATTTACAAATTTTTGGGAATTTTTTGAGGTCAGGAAATATGATTTTTAACCCCCTGTGTGCAATAGCCGGGTGTACATAGCATTTTCATTAGTGTACCCTGCTGCTCTTCTCTGTGTGCGCATGACACATGGGCCCGGTGTCGGTGCCACTGTAGTTGTCACGTGGGCTGGTTCAGCTGTGGCCGTTGGGCCGTGGCCCATTTACTAGAGAGAGAGGGCAGGGTGACGGAACAGGGCAACGACGGCCGCTCCCGTTCTCGCCGTCGATGCGCTAGGACGGCGGCGGGCTCGCCGGAGTCTGTCCTAGACAGCGTGGTCCTCGTCCAAGGCTCATCTCGGTAGGTCGCCGTCTTCCGGATTGCCCGTCCACGCTCACTAGCGAGGTCCTGGACGGCGGCGGTGACCGGTGTACGTCACGGCGGCCGACCAGGCGGCTCTCGGCGAACATGCTCGGTGGTGGCATAGCACAGAGTGGCAGGGGATCAATGGAAGATGGGAAATAAAAGGTTGGGCATGGAGCAATCTCACTGACCTGCCTAATTCGACCCAAGGTGACTAAATCGGCGGGAACGGCATGGCCTAGCTCCGATTGGGGAAAAAACGGAGCACGGCGAGGAAGAGAGGGGGAGGAAGGAAATAGAGGTGAGCACCGTGTGTTCCGGCCCTGAGTGGAGCTCGTCGAGGTGGGGGCGAGCTCGATTGGGAGCCGGAAGGGCCTATTTATAGGCGCGGCGGTGAAGGCGTCGTCATCGAGATATTTTTCCTTGCCGCCCGATCTTTTTCGACCACAGCCGAGCACGCGTAGACCACCAGCTGGAGCCAGATTCCGTTGTGCTCGTGCTCGCATGTTCCTCGTGCCCTGTTGAGGTCGGCTTGCCGTTTGGTCTTGTCGCATAGGCTGCGGTTGCCGGCCACCATGGCGGCAAGCTCTGGTGCTCGGTCCGCGGTGGCGCTGTGCTTCGTTGAGTCCGGCCCCTGTGCTCGTGGACCGCGGCAGATTTCCAGCTGAGCAGGATGTGTTCCCGTCTGGCTCCGGTGAGCTAGCCCATCGTGTGGTCATGTCAAGGCTGGCGGACGTGAGCTGGCGAGGTCATCGCCCGCACTGTGCACGTTAGGTCGTCCTCCTATGCGCGCGGCCTTGCGGTGGGGCGATGACGTGATGGCTCATCGGCGAGGTCAGCGACTCCGCTGTGTGGAGGTTGCCTTGTCCCCTCGACTGCGTGGGATGGGCGCTAGGGCGGGGCCGCGCTGTCGCCGTGGTTCCGTGGGGGAGAAGGAGCTGCCACCTTGGTCCCACTCGTCGGTGAGGGAAGAGAGGAGGTGAAGGAAGGAGGCAGCCTCGGCTTGGGCTTGCGGCATTGGGCCAGCCCATTTTGGCGCGTGAAGGGAGGTGGAAAGGAAGGGGGCTGGTTGGGTGAAAGTGCATCTAGCCCTTTAGTGGGTTTTGGTGAATTGAATGGCAACATAATTAAAGGTCTAATAAGTTTGCTAAGTGTTGAACAGAAAACTGAGTCTATTGCATATACTTGTGGATCGTGTATTAACAAGTATATCCAAGGTTCAACAAGTAAGCAAACTTGATGGTATTCCACATAGTGTTGAAGCAAAGGCCAAATTGTGTATTGTTGTATTGGAAGATTATGGAAACAATCTAGTTCAAGCAAAAGACAACAATGCAAATGGAATCAATGAAATGGCTTCTATGTTGTGGGACATCATAGCATCATGTGAGCAAGCATGTTTGGCAAATGACAAATGAGACATGAGTTAATGATTTCAGTTTGGTCTCTATAATGGCTTGCTTTACATGAATAAGAAGTGTTTGGAGTGTCAAGCCAAAATGGCTACAATACAAGGAACCGTGAATTGGCTTGACCATATTGATGTTGATCGATGTATGTCTCTATGTGAGTCAAATAGAAGCTTGATTGATCTCAACATTCATATTGTGACGAGAACCTCCTAATTCTTATTGCACACTGTCATTGTCCCAAAGACTTCGACGGCGGTGTAGATACACCCAATAACTCAAGAAGCACGCCGGGTGTCGCCGGAAACCCGATTACACCTCATACCAGATCAACAAAGGAGTAGCTACAACATTACAACATTTGTTACAAAATATAGATCGAGTGCGGTAGAATAAGGACATTAATTTTACAAAATGCAAGTAAGTTACATTTGAGTAAACTTAACTTAATTAATTTTATGGAAGCTGAGTAGACTAGAAGACAACGGATCATGTGGGTGCCCACCGACATAACCCAGTTAACGAAAGACGAAGTCAAGACTGCAACAAGGGTGAAGAACCCTAAGTACGGGGGAGTACTCAACAAGACTTAACCGACTAAAGAAAATAGGAGAAGACTTCGGTATGCGGGTGTGGGAATCAAGGAAAGGTCTTATCAAGATCAAGGACTCATTTTGCATAAAAGCTTACTAAGAGTAGGTCCTTACTTTCAAAGTTTTATTTCAACTTTAGTAAATCCTCTCTTCTAAGTGATCATATACTAAGGCAATTACTTTCCATCCAAACCATCATTTTAACCAACTCCAATGTTCCATAACTTAACTACGATGATGGTGCGAGGATCAAGTCTCCTTTTTGTAGGGAGCAACGGCGATTCGAACCGCTTGTAACCCAAATTTGGGGATACCTCACCACATGATATATGTAGCACTTAAGCTTGCATATATCAACCATCTCGATTCGTCCAAAACGGGACGCGTCCTCGCCACCCGAGAATACAATTACACCTCCAACACAGGACTTTTAACCCAATCGAGGGTATCTTGTATTCCGCCATCTCTCCACCCTAGTGCGGTTGTTATGCGTTTCGATTTGGCACACCCACGGAGATCAGGTTTACCCAAAGTATGTGGCCGTATGCAAAGTTCATGATCCAAGGGCCAGCCAACGGACGGTCCTTAAACGTTCTGAGCCGGGACAAGCACGACGAGAGAACGGGCGGCTCAACCACGAAGAGACACAACCCGTGTCCCGTCCCGGTCTCAAGTTAAGTATAGCCTCTACTAAGCATGATATAAGTTATCAAAGAACATTTTAAATATGTAAAAGATTTTCAACAAACTAATCATAAAAGCGGCATAGCAACTAAAAGCGGTTTTTTAAATAAACAGTTGATAAGGATGATATTTCAATAATCAAGGTTGGTCATGCAGCAAATAGGTTATCACTCAACTCCTATTTACCTAATGCAACAAATAAATAACATAAGTGATAATAAGCTTTGTAAAACAACAAGGAAGGGTTTAAATGCATCCGGGGCTTGCCTTCGGTGAAGTAGCACTTCGGGCTCGGGATCCGTTCCACGTAGATATCAAATCCAACTTCCACGGGACAAGAACCTCCTCGGAAACTTCCTCAACCTTAAATCCTTCACTAACGTTCTCTACTTAAGTAGAATGCATGCTTCAATATGATGCCATAAAGATAAACATGATGCTTGAAAGTGCGGGAAATAAACATCAACTTGAGTACAACTTTCCTTCACGATAAAGTTGCAACCTAACAAAACCAACTTGTTGAACTACTCTACAAGATATCATCACCATTGCCTAAGGAGTTCTCAAGGACCATCTTATTCATGTATGACTCTAACTCACAAAACAACCCTAAATTATTTCACTAAACAATACTTACTTTTTTTCTAAATAAAACAAAAGTATAAAATAGAAAATAATTTAACTAATTCAAATGACCCCAAACTTTTTTCTACAAGTAGGTCTTATCATAAAACAGTTCTAAATAAAATTTCAAGAATTTTGGAACTCTAAATTAATTTATAAAATTCACCATAGTCTCATTTTTTAATTAAATTTTGCTAATTTTAGAACATGTCCAGTTTAAAATTTAAATTTGATATTTTTCCTACACTCTAGACATCTTGAACAGCACACACAAAAATTTTTCATAATTTTCTAGGCTTTGGATAATTTTCTATGAATTTTGGAAGATTTGGCACTATTCATCAAATAATAAAAAAGAAAACAATTTTAAAACAAGAACCGACCCTTTGGGCGAATCCATTAAACGCCTCGGCCTATTGATAAGGCGGCCGGCCCAGTCCTTGGCGGCGGCCGGGCTGGCCTTCGCCGGGCCCGCCGGCGATTCCAATTCCTCGCCCGGCGGCCTTGCCGGCAGCGGGCTGACCTCTACTCGCAACCCCGCGTCGATCTAGGGCCTGACGGCGGCGAGGTTACGCCAGGCACCCCCACCGGCGATGATGGCGGCTGGGCCTGGCCAGTTGTAGCGGCGGCGGCGCTGTCGGAGCTACCTTCGGCTATCGGCACCATGTAACCCGAGCTCCCATCTAAATGGCCTAAAATCGAACATAGCGTCGGCGTCGGCGTTCCGGCGGCGATGATGCGGCAAAGCTCAAAGCAAAATGACGGCGGCGGGGCAAAGGCGGTGAACTTTTTTTTTGGCGGCGTTGGTGTGACGGGATCTTAGCACGCGATGGGCTTCGAAACATGGTTTGATTTGCTACGAAGCTCACGAAACGGCGTAGCGGCCGGTGACCCGATCAGGGCGGTCCGGCCAGGCGGGCGACTTTGGCGGCGTGTTTTTGTGTTTTGGTGCGTTAGGCGCAATTAAATTAGGCGACACCTGGCGAGAAGGGTGAGAGGCGGTGAGGCTGTCAATTTATAGGAGGCGGTGAGACGATGCGGTCGGCGGCGGGATTAGGATGCCAGCGGCCGGGCCGGGCCCGAGGGGGGGGATAAGAATGGGATGGGCGAGGACACGCGGGCGTTTCGGTTGACACGTCGGGCGGCACGGCGAGGTTGGAGGCGAGGCGGCCACGCCGACAGCAGGCGAGTGCCTGCTTGCACGCTCATGGCGGCGGGTATTTGGATAAGCTGCGGCGGACACGCGAGGGGACACGTTTTAATTGATTGACACCTAGAAGCATGAGGTGGCGCCGAAAAAGGCGAGGGACCGGCGAGGCGACCATCGGCGGCAAGCAGCTGCGGGAGTTCTTGCCAAACATTTCCCCCTTTCTTTCTTCCTTGATTCAAAACCCTAACTCTAACTTATCAAATTACTTTCAAATTTTGAACTGCACTAAAAAATCTCCAAAAAACGACTTTTGCATAACTTTTCGAGATCTACACTTTTCTCCATTGGAAGATTTCCTAATTCGGCCTCTAAGTTAGACTTCTTGAAAAGTCAGATTTGAATTTCAAATTGGGATTTGAAATTACTTCAAAAATTTGAACTAAACTTGAAAAACTCAAAACACCAACTTTGTTCACCTCAAAAGATCTACAAGGTTGATGTTGGAAGTTTTCTCAAATTTTGCCTAAATTTGGAATAATTCAAAAGGGCTAAAAGCGGGGTTTTGGAAAGCATAGGGTTTTCACATGAAATAATGAACAATTCATTATTCAAATTGTAATTCTAATCATTAAACACACATTGCATTAACATAAACTCATTTTAGTGGATGCATAACAAGGTTCTCAAAATGTATGCTTTGCAATGCATATGATGACATGATTAATATTTTAATTGTATATTAACATCACGGGATGTTACAATCATTCCCTTAAAAAATCTCGTCGAGATTTCAGAGACCAAACCCATGGGGCAAATTGTGGGTAAGGAGAAGTGTTAATCACAATGACTTACAAAAGGAGTTTATATGATAACAAGGGATCGATTCAAAGGTTGCAAACCGAAATGAAGAGATGGTTGCAACAAGGGACTTCGAAAATTCATGAAGGACATGGACATGAATTTTCCAAAAGAGTTTACAAGAAAGGAGAAAACACATTAATTGTGGACTATAGTGAATCATGACCATAGACCACGACATGAGCGACGCCTGATGATATTTCCTTATGGTCGCGAGCCATACTAAGCACTATTATTTCCGGTCACGGATCATGGTTCTACCATAGGACATAATGAATTGCAAGGAGTTTATGAGTAAGCAATGATTAATTCAAAAAGTTGCAACCGTAATGAAAACATGGTTACAACGTCAAGGGATTTTGGTAAATTCACATCGGGCATGAACATGAATTTTCCCGGATGAGTTCAAAATGGAAGAGAGCACATGAGTCGTGGGACTAAAATGGATCATGATCATAGAGCGCCCAACAGAATCATGTGTGCCGGGTCACACACAAACCCTAGGTTCCGTCGCGGCACCGTGGTCATGAATCATGGCCACCATAATAGGGCACAACCATTGTACTCTCATATTACAATGCCAAGATTATAACCAAGATCAAAGTTTGGTTATAATAACAAGGAATTTAGGAAGGTCGAGAGAATCTCCCAGTAGAGCGTTCAAAACAAACAACACTTTGATTGTGTACTATAAGGATCATGATCACATACTTGGGTAACGGGCGAATACCCGGAGTAACACCACAAGGCGACCCCAAGTTTAACGATGTTTCAAGTCATAGGTCATGGTTTTGAGAGGACTTCACTCAAAGTGATATTTGAACAAGATATTCGTCGTCGACATCATCAAGGAGATAGCATGTGTGGGGTTGAAAGGAATTAAGGCGTGACACATACTTAACAAAAGAATCAAAGATTGGTACCAAGTTTGGGTTTTAATGTAATGGTGCATACGAAGGTATATGTATATTCCACAAATCTCCCAAGGATTAGGAACTTATGGAATAAAAGATTTTCGGTTGATGAACAAAACCAGTATAGGACAAGATTCATCCATGGAACAACTACAAGGAACCATAGCTGCTCTCAATGAACACATTTCGATGATCAAAAGAGAGGATTAACATGTGTCGGGTTTAAAGAAATCAAAACTCAACACATGCATGAATTGAGAAATCAAGGGATAATCTCGAGGCTTTTAAATATATTTAACAAGGCAAGGTAAAAAGCTCCCAAAGATTAGGAACTTTTGAAACGAAGATTATCAAATGGGGTTCGTTATCAAAACATGGTATGGGGACGAAATCCAACAAGACAAACAACTATGAAGGAGAATAGTTGTGCGGAGAATAGTTGTCTAATTGAAAGGAGGAAGTCGCAACCTTATATGAATGATATGATGCATGCTCGTCTTATACGTCTTCACGGCGTTAGCACTCTACCTTCACCACGTTAGATGTTAGTAGGTATAGGGCTTTACTTTACATACTATCTTCCAAGCATACGAGATATTGAAAACCACTTAGTAGAACATTGTCGAAGAAGTTAACTCTTCAAGGAAGCCTTTTACTTGAGCCATTAGGACATCTTCTCAAAGTCTTTTACTCGAAGTCCTCCAAAAGTCTTCACAAAGCCTTCCGGCAAGCATAAGGTAAGATAGAAGATAAATTTTAAGTTGTTACTTTCAAAAACTTTTAGATTACAAAATCATTTTGAAGTTTTTAAAAGTAATGTTGTAACTGATCCCGAGTATGAGCTCGATACCAATACGTGATGAGAACCTCCTAATTCTTTGGGCCCACCTTTTGTCATTGTCCTAAAGACTTCGATAGCGGTGTAGATACACCCAATAACTCAAGAAGCTGTCGGTGTCATCGGAAACCCGATTACACCTCATACCGGGATCAACAAAGGAGTAGCTACAACATTACAACATTTGTTACAAAAATACGAGTGCGATAGAATAAGGACATTAATTTTTACAAAATGCAAGTAAGTTACATTTGCGGAAGTTGAGTAGACTAGAAGACAACCGGATCATGTCGTGCCCACAGGCACATAACCTTGGTTAACAAAGACGAGTCAAGACTGCAACAAGGGTCGAAGAACCACGATGCGGGGAGTACTCAACAAGACTTAACCGACTAAAGAAAATAGGAGAAGACTTCGGGTATGCATTTTGTGGGAATCAAGGAAAGGTCTTATCAAGATCAAGGACTCATTTTGCATAAAAGCTTACTAAGAGTAGGTCCTTACTTTCAAAGTTTTATTTCAACTTTAGTAAATCCTCTCTTCTAAGTGATCATATACTAAGGCAATTACTTTCCATCAAACCATCATTTTAACCAACTCCAATGTTCCATAACTTAACTTCACGATGATGGTGCGAGGATCAAGTCTCCTTTTGTCGTGGAGCAACGGCGATTCGAACCGCTTGTAACCCGGTGGGGATACCTCACCACACGATATATGTAGCACTTAAGCTTGCATATATCAACCATCTCGGTCGTCCAAAAGCGGGACGCGTCCTCGCCACGAGAATACTGAGACACCTCCAACACAGGGAGGGTATCTTGTATTCCGCCATCTTGTTTATGCGTTCGATTTGGCACACCCGAAGATCAGGTTTACCCAAAGTATGGGCCGGTATGCAAAGTTCATGATCCAAGGGCCAGCCAGCGGGCGGTCCTTAAGCGATTACGGAGCGGGACAAACACGACCCGGGAGAACTTGGCGGGGTGTCCCGTCCGGTCTCAAGTTAAGTATAGCCTCTACTAAGCATGATATAAGTTATCAAAGAACATTTTAAATATGTAAAAGATTTTCAACAAACTAATCATAAAAACGCGGCATAGCAACTAAGCGATTTTTAAATAAACAGTTGATAAGGATGATATTTCAATAATCAAGGTTGGTCATGCGGCAAATAGGTTATCACTCAACTCCTATTTACCTAATGCAACAAATAAATAACATAAGTGATAATAAGCTTTGTAAAACAACAAGGAAGGGTTTAAATGCATCCGGGGCTTGCCTTCTGAAGTAGCACTTTCGGGCTCGGGATCCGTTCCACGGATATCAAATCCAACTTCCGCGGGGAACCTCCTGAAACTTCCTCAACCTTAAATCCTTCACTAACGTTCTCTACACGAAGTAGAATGCATGCTTCAATATGATGCCATAAAGATAAACATGATGCTTGAAAGTGCGAGGGGAAATAAACATCAACTTGAGTACAACTTTCCTTCACGATAAAGTTGCAACCTAACAAAACCAACTTGTTGAACTACTCTACAAGATATCATCACCATTGCCTAAGGAGTTCTCAAGGACCATCTTATTCATGTATGACTCTAACTCACAAAACAACCCTAAATTATTTCACTAAACAATACTTACTTTTTCTAAATAAAACAAAGTATAAAATAGAAAATAATTTAACTAATTCAAACTGACCCCAAACTTTTTCTACAAGTAGGTCTTATCATAAAACAGTTCTAAATAAAATTTCAAGAATTTTGGAACTCTAAATTAATTTATAAAATTCACCATAGTCTCATTTTTTAATTAAAGTGCTAATTTTTAGAACATGTCAAAACAGTTTAAAATTTAAATTTGATATTTTTCCTACACTCTAGACATCTTGAACAGCACACACAAAAATTTTTCATAATTTTCTAGGCTTTGATAATTGAAGAGAGGAGGTGAAGGAAGGAGGCAGCCTCGGCTTGGGCTTGCGGCATTGGGCCAGCCCCATTTTGGCGTGAAGGGAGGTGGAAAGGAAGGGGGCTGGTTGGGTGAAAGTGCATCTAGCCCTTTAGTGGGTTTTGGTGAATTGAATGACAACATAATTAAAGGTCTAATAAGTTTGCTAAGTGTAAAATCGAAGTCTATTGCATATACTTGTGGATCGTGTATTAACAAGTATATCCAAGGTTCAACAAGTAAGCAAACTTGATGGTATTCCACATAGTGTTGAAGCAAAGGCCAAATTTGTATTGTTGTATTGGAAGATTATGGAAACAATCTAGTTCAAGCAAAAGACAACAATGCAAATGGAATCAATGAAATGGCTTTCTATGTTGTGGGACATCATAGCATCATGTGAGCAAGCATGTTTGGCAAATGACAAATGAGACATGAGTTAATGATTTCTTGAAAACTTTGGTCTCTATAATGGCTTGCTTTACATGAATAAGAAGTGTTTGGAGTGTCAAGCCAAAATAATGAACAATACATTATTCAAATTGTAATTGAATTCATTAAACCATATTGATGTTGATTCGATGTATGTCTCTCTATGTGAGTCAAACAAGGTTCTCAAAATGTATGCTTGATTGATCTCAACATTCATATCTAGAAGATAAGATAATCAAGCAAGGATCAAAATATTGAAAAAATGGTTATTCAATGGATGCTTAATGTGATGTGACTTAAGTATGCCTTGATAAGGTGAAGATAGCAAGGAAAGGGCTTCGAGGTACTAAGCGAAGGTGAAGGGCAAGCAATGGCTTGGGACCGAGGTACCATGGCTAAGGTGAAGAAGAGAGTACATGCATTTAGTCGAGGAACTAATCAAGCTATGAGGAGTCATATTGTGTTAAGGATCAAATGATTAGTGTGAGTGACTTGAAGCCATGAGTTGAACTTATATTTGTGGAAATGGTTCAAGTCACATGCACAAGGTGTATTTGCTCTAGGAGATGAGACAAATATGATAGAGGATGATGTACAGGTTGATGGAACCCCTCATGTGCAATGAATGGCAACCTAGACTCATGAAGGTTTAATTTCATTTATATTTTGAATCTTGAGTATAGGAGATGCCGTACTATAAAGAGGGATCCAAGGACCTCTGGCTACATGTGGACTAAATGCTCAAAACTCTAGCTCAACCAAAATCACCACTCTAAGCCAAAACAGCCAGCCAAAACTTCGTTTACCTTTTGCTATTCTGGCCAGCGCGGCAGTGCCGC
Source organism: Hyparrhenia diplandra (assembly GCA_015847255.1). Classification (NCBI taxonomy): domain Eukaryota; kingdom Viridiplantae; phylum Streptophyta; class Magnoliopsida; order Poales; family Poaceae; genus Hyparrhenia; species Hyparrhenia diplandra. Next base: position 104,887 of record JADLZK010005759.1, read on the forward strand.
GTGTTAAGTGCGGCAGTGCCACACTTAACTGACCATTGGGGCCAGTCGGGTATAAATACCCATCCTACCCCTCCCACAATGGTCACCTGCTCACTTCGTCTCCAAGCTCGATTCAGACACTCAGAGACAGACCTCTTGCTCTCCCTCTCTCCTCCATTGTTGCTCCTCCACTCCCCAAGCTAGATTTCGATTCCCACCGTCAAATCTTGAGGGAAAGGCAGCAAACTTTGATTGGAGACCGGATCTACAAGTTCCCCATCTTGAAAGAGCATTTGGTTCATGTTTGGCCGGCATCCCTAGGGTTCTTTACTCTTGGAGCTTGCTCCTAGCCGGCTAGGCGTCGCCCTTGAGTTGCCAACTTGTGTGGCAGCCTTGGGAGGTTTGTAACCTCACTCAAACTCAAGAAACTTACCCCTCATCTCAAGGGTTCACTCCCTTGACTTGAGAACGAGGGCAAAGCAAGCCTTGGTGGTGAGCTAATCCTTTTGTCGATACCTCAACAACGTGGATGTAACCCAGCCTTGGTGGCGATGGTGAACCACGGGAAAAATCCTTGTCTCACGTGTGCTATTTACTTTCTTGCATATATTTGTTGTGAGGTAGGGTTTCGTCCTGATCTACTTTATTGTTGAGTTCCTGGTACTTTCTATTGGATATCTGTGATATATATGTGTGCAGGAACCTGGGAAATTCACTCGATCTAAGTTTCATTGCTTAGATTTCAAACTGCAGTTTGTGTTTGTCTGCTAGGCAAAGGCGAGGCCGCACCGAGGCGAGGCGCCGCGCACGTGCTCGACAATTTGCTTGAGTTGAGTTTTTATAGGTGGTTTTATTAGGTACTGGCCTATTCACCCCCCTTAGGCCTCCTAGGCGACATCAAGGTCCTTACACTGGGCCAGAGAGGAGGGAAACGAGCCCACGCAGTCTTTTCCCATTTCCTTCTCCTTTCCATTTTCCTTTTCTTTTTCTTATTCTTCTCCCTTTCCCATTTTCCCATGTGTTGTCATAGCCGCCTTCGGGGGCGGCGGTGACACGGCCGACGGCGGTTTTAGGCGGCGGCGCGCGGCGTTGACGTCGAGGGATGGCGAGGTAGGGGGCGATGGTGAGGACGAACGGTGTCATCGGGGACTACGGCCGGCGGCGTGTGCGCAGCGTGGAGGTGGCGGCGTTGGAGGCCGGCGGCGGGCGCTTGGCGCTTAGCGCGCGGGCGGTGTGCGAGGGCAGCAGCGGCGCGGGTGTTGGCGGCGGCGGTGCACGCGTGCGCTAGGGGTTGGATGGAGAGTCAAGACCGAAGGCCGTTGGGAGTTACCCCTTTATTTCTCTTATTAAGATCCAACCGATTACATGCCCTTTGTATTTATAGTCCGAGGGAGACTTGCACGTAAAGTAAATCTAATTTATTTCCTATTCTATTTCTATCTTATTTCCTAAATATCGATTGCTTGATGGCGAAGTTGACGACGATGGTGGACGGCGGCGGCGGCGGCCGGCCCTATGGCTGCCCATGAGTGGGCCTCCTTGTCCCATGCGATTCTGGGACATGACATCTTCCCCCCCTCCCTATCTCCACACAGCACGTCCCTGCGCTGTATTGTGTTCGGTAGTTGTCATTGACGGTGTAGCAACATATCCCAAAGATTGTGTCTTCCACTTGCATATCCAGGCGTTGGCATTTTGCAGTTCGTTCCCATGTCGGAGGCATAGTGTACGGGTGAATGAGCTGGATGAACATGAGATTGCTAACCTTTTCTGCTTCTGGGCTGATGGATGTGATCTCATTGATTCCTTGGTAGATTTTGACGAGGTGGAGCTGGATCATGACCTCTAAGGTAGCGAAGGGGTCGACGAGGTAGAGGGTCATTACGTCAGGCATGTTCTCCTTGTCATCGTTCTTGCCATCATCGTCGAGGTTGTCCGTGGGTCGGTCGACGTCAGTTGCTTTGAGCAGCGTCCAAGTCGATGCTCCTGCCTAATGCTTGCTGTTGTTGATGAGCATATGTACCTCCCGTGTTGGAGAGGCGTCGAACGTGTGGGCGAGTAAGATCGCCACCTCCAATGCACATGGCTCCTGTTGTTGTGTCGTAGTCTGAAGTGCAGCATGAAGTCCATTGACGAAGAGGTGGACTTGGTGCCGGGCCTTGTCGCGGCCAACGCGTGTGAGACAACTGTTGAAGGTGTTGTAGTCGCACTGAGTCGTCCTGTCGAGGTGGGTGGAGGTTGCTGATGTTGACGAGCTCGAAGAGTCGCTGCCATATTGTTGTAGGGGGCACCTTTCGTGTTGGCGGCCAGATGGTTGGCGAGTGGAACGGGACAGTGGCCGAAGAGGGCGGTGCTACCATTGGTGCTGCCCATGTTGGTGGGGTGCCATCCAAGATAGGTAGAGGTGCTGCAAATAAATCTGCGGGTACCTGAGTTGTGGTCTTTGCAGTTATGGAGGGTTGCGGTTCTGCCAGCTTGTGTCATAGATGAGTTTGGCCGGCGATGGCAAAGTTGTTGGCGTTGAAGGCGTTGTCGAGGTTGGCGTGGTCCCTGATGTCGTGGATGTTGTTGATGGTGATAATGTTGGCGTGTGTTCCCTTGATGAGCTAAAGACCGTTGTCGATGTAGCCGATGTTGTCATTGCTGTCACCGTGTCCATCATTTGTCGCCGAGTTGTGCGACAAACGTGGCGGAGGGGCGTTGAGGAGACGAGCGAGCCGGATCGATGTATCCTTCGTGCAGGGCGCCACCCGCTATAGGGCCTCTCCTGGTAAGACATAGAGGCCGTTGGCGAACTTGGAAGCATAGACATAGTTGTATGGGGCGTCGGCCTATCGAGGTCACGCCAGGTCACCGGTAGCATCGCCGTTGATTGGCAGTTTGAAGCCGCAAGGGAGACACTATGTGGAGGTGTACCAGTCCTCCAGTGGCGCCTGGCTTGGCATGCAGATGAACCAAAGAAGTACCGCTATTGCCAGGTGGATAGTGGCATACCTCATATCTTTATTAGGGCCGATGTTCCATTTGCGTGGTGCTGATGGGGGCGCCTTCTTTGTTGGGGCTAGCGCTGGTGCTGTCATGAAGTTGGCAGTTGCAGGTGGAAGCACCGGGGATGCAGGACCCGGTGTCATAGCCGTAAGCAGATCCGTTACTGGCTTGCTAATGTACTCCGCCATGGTGGAAGTCCGAGGAACGCCCAGCAGGTAGGGCAGACTGATCTCGCCGTCGAAGGTCGGCAAGTGGACGAGTGTGTCGGCGTCAAGGGGGTCGTCGTTGCCCAGGTCAGCGTTGACGTCCATGATGGCGTCGGTGCCATTGGTAGCACCCATGGTAGTGTAGTCATCATTGACGATGTCGTCGATGCTGAGGACGTTGTGGCTAGCGACGTCAATGGCGACGTCGTCGTCGACATCGGGGCGATATCGTTGTGTTGCTCCTGATGGTAATGGAGTTTCTGGTGTTCTCGATGTCAGATGTGATGTTGCTGCTAATGGGGGAACTTATCTGCACTGTTGTTGGAGCCTCGCGACGTTGGCCTAGTTGGGTAGGCTTTTCATCGAGCAGCTGGTGGACGTCGATGGTGGCCTCCTGATCTGGTCTGATCTGAGTTGCGATAGCGGGGGCGTCCTTGGGGTAGGTGTGCTCGTTGTTTGCAGCGTCGGTGGTCGTGGAGGGGATGACGTCGGCGGCGCCTAGGGAAGCACCGTTGTCATCAGTGGTGCCCATGGTAGGGGCATTGTCGAGGATGTCGTCGAGGTTGGCGTCGCCCGTTGGGGCGTCATCGTCGTTGTTGAGGAGGTAGTAGTTCCCGAGGAGGGCGAGCTCGCCGATGGCCTTCATGCCGGGGAGGTGGCCTCCAAGGATGTCGTTGTGCTGGACCAGAAGGCTGGAGCCGTACCTCGTGTTGATGTAGTCGGAGATCGTAGCTTTGTCGGCGAATCTGAGCGCACAGAGTGCCTCCATGATCATCTCCCGGTAGGACGGCAGCGGATTGGCCATCGAATCTTGACGGTCGTGGTCGGAAGCCATTGGTGGTGGGAATCGTCCTGGTCTCCGGATACCAGCTGTCACAGCCGCCTTCGAGGAGGTGGCGGCGACACGGCCGACGGCGGCCTTGGGGCGGCGGCGCTGGCGGTGTTGACGTCGGGACGGCGAGGTAGGGGGCGATGGTGAGGACGAAACGGCGTCATCGGGGGCTACGGGCGCGCGGCGTGTGCGAGGTGGCGGAGGTGGCGGCGTTGGAGGCCGGGGCGGCGGTGGCGGCGCGGGCGCTAGCGCGGGCGGTGTGCGCGAGGGCAGCAGCGCCGCTGGTGTTGGCGGCGGCGGTGCACGTGCGCTAGGGTTGGAGGGAGAGTGAAGACCGGCCGTTGGGAGTTACCCCTTTATTTCTCTTATTAAGATCCAACCGATTACATGCCCTTTGTATTTATAGTCCGAGGGAGACTTGCACGTAAAGTAAATCTAATTTATTTCCTATTCTATTTCTATCTTATTTCCTAAATATCGATTGCTTGATGGCGAAGTTGACGACGATGGCGGGACGGCGGCGGCGGCGGGCGGCGCCGGCCTGTGGTTGCCGCGCGTGGGCCTCCTTGGCCCATGCGATTCTGGGACGTGACATGTGTATAAATATATACATATATAGTATATTTGTACCAATATATATATTCCCATGACTTTTATTCGTGAGAATAATTAGGCACTTGTACTCATATATATTAGTACACATGTCCTGATCGTGGTATTATTTTCCCAGAGAAATTGTAAACAAGGCTCATGCATTTCTTCCATAATTTATAAAAATCCGGATTATGCATTTTCAACTATTGCCACCATAAGCTCAACAAGCAAGCAAACAAAAGGAACCTAATTTTCTATATGGTGGAATTTTATGCAAGGTTTTCGAAATCAAGGTTTTGGTTGTGCGGAAATAAATCAAGATCTAGTTGTGTTTGAAAAAGTTCAAATTTTTAATGATTTTTAAAATGATGCAAAAACATGGGTGTTACAAATCTACCCCACTTAGATGAATCTCGTCCCCAAAATTCCAAGTCTACAGAGAGAAGGTCCTAACATGGCCTAAGGGAGAAAGAGAAAGAATATATATATAGCGGGAGAAAGGTTTCCATTGCTTACAGTGCTGTCTTACAGAGCCTATACTATTATCGTGCTACTCTATTACTAGGGCGGCCCGATACTGTGGAGGGTGTGCCTTTCACTGCTGACAGTTACTGCTGTTTTACCCCTTTTTCTTGATCCGCATCTTGGTCTTCGTAATCTTCGAGTCTTCTTTTGCGGCTACCCCACTTAGAGAAATAATTCCTCTAGTGTCTGGGGAAACCTTGGTCTTCTGGTGTCTTCAAGGTGTTCGTCTTATTTCTTACCCCTTCGCGTTTTCATGCGGGGCTAGCATTCCTGCCCTGGTTCTTCTGAGCAACATTCACAGTGAATTTGGGATTCCATTTCTCGTTTGGAATCCTACGTTCTCTATTGCATTTTTATCCGCTAGTTCTAGCCCGCTTTTATACCTTTCTTCTTTTGCTTGTTTTCGCCCATTTTGTACTTTTCTTCTTCTTTTGAATCTGGATCTACCCCACTTAGAAGAGGTTTTCTTCTTTTTGTTTACTTTGTGGCATCTCTTCTACGCACCCATTTACTTTTCCGTTGGTGATCTTGCTTCCAGGTCGCGATTCAAACTCGTGATTTTTTTTTACTCTGAAAGAGATACAACGGTGAGGAAGGGGTAGTGCTACTCTACGGGTACATCTCCCATGGGAGTAGCTAGTCTACTTCGTTGAGGTTGATGACCTGGGCTGGTGGTGCGGCAGTCCGTCGACGGTCACAGAGCGGAGGTCGTCTTCCCTCTGCAGCGGCTGGCTGAGGGAGAGAAGGGACCCATCGAGGCCGACGGCAGTAGGTGATGCCGGCGGTGTTGGCGGCACGATGGTGTCCGTCCTTCGCCTCTCGGGAGGGTGAACGGGGATCCCTTCCAGGATCGCAGGTTCCGTCCCGTGCATGGCGAACGCTCTGCGCCTAGATCTGGTGACGAGGTAGGCGTCCTTCAGCTCCTGGGCATGTCGCTCCTAGACAGCCTTCAGGGTCTCGGCGAGCGCAGACTCTCGGCGCACTGCGGTGGCGACTTGCTCCTGTGCATGGGCGAGTCCCATGAGGAGTGACCGGATGAAGCTCTCGCCTCGCTCGGCGCAGTGGATCTGACTTCGCAGCTCGGTGGCTTGCCGGTCGTACTGCTCATCGAGGAGGAGCAGGTAGGCCATCTGGTGCCTGATGACGAGACCACCCTCTGGACCTTGTATGGCCCTCATGCGGTTGACCCAGGTAGGACTGTTCTTCTTCTCGGGCGGGAAGTACTTCATGGGGGTGCAGGTGATGGCCTCTTCGTAGATCTGGCAAAGGCATCGAAGGGCCTTGCGGGCGACAGCTTGGTAGGTGTCAGGGAAACAAAAGCCGGTCGCGGTCGTGCTCCATTCGTCGGCGACGGCGGGGTAGTCTCGGCTCTTGGCGATGTAGACGGTGACTTCACAGCGTAGGGTGCCACGCTCTTCGTACTCGTGGCCTTCATACTCAGGGCGGTCGGGGATGCCAAGGCTTTGCATGGTGGTGAAGAGGAGTTGGGGAAATCCGGGGCTGTTGATACACTAGCAGTGAACCCAGGTGCCGGCCATCTCGGTGGTGTTTAGTGGTGGTTCTCGTGGGTGGATGGCAAGGAGTGTGGTTGTGGGGAAAGGATTACTGGAGGCTAGCAATGGAATGGTTGGAGTGGGATGGTGATAAGGGTGGTGGGGGTGTTCTTTTATAGTGGGTTGAGGGGGGAAGCTTATGGGCGAAGCTTTGGTGACTGGTGCTGTTGTTAGGGTGTGCGGTGGAAGGAACTGGAGTGGGCTTCCTATATAGTTGACCCGGTGCCTATGGCGTAGCCTTGGGGACCGTGTGGTCGGTGGTCTTGGCCGGTGGGTTTTCCCATAATGTGGGGCTTTATGGCTCCTCTGTTGTTGGTGTGGTGTCACCTAGTAATCTTTGGCACTGGTCCGTGCTTCTGAGACATTTATTCCTTTTTCTGGCTTTAATAATCTTCACGGGCTTGATAATTTGCTTCAAAAGTTTACTGGTCATCTTCATCTGGAATTAATGGCACTGGTTGCCACTTGGATTATTTCACTGTGTCTTGAGCAGCTTCGAGCGTCGAGGTTCGGGGTCAAAGGGGCAGCAGTATCGGCAACTTTCGGCATTGAGGCGACAGCATGTCGGCAATGTTACACGGTCGTCGGTACAGTAATCCTGAGGCGACGGCGGCGTGTGACGGCTGCAGGGAAGAACACTAGTGCGGTAAAACGGCTACAATCGTGGAGTCCATCGTTGTCATCGTGTCTCCTGCAGGATAGCGCCTAATCTACTTGGAACAGAAGGGGTTGAGAGGGAAAAGCACAAGATCAGGAGAAGGATCTACCTAATAGAAGATTAGAGGGGGAAAGCAGGAGATAGGGATAGAGATAGACTTTGGGGTAGTTTAGTAACGAGGTTAGCAAGGAATAGATACAACAACAGGCCTACCTATTGTGAAACGCATGAAAAGGTTAGTCACGGCGAACTAAGTTTATACGAAAACTTGCCTTACTACTCGTTACTTGAGGGTCTTTCCATGATGTTCACTGATCCTATTGGATCTTCCTTTTCATTAATTACCATAAGTTAGTAAAAATGGAGGAATTTCCCAATAGGGTTGAAAAGGAATATGACATTATATTAAACAAACAAGCGCGACAATAGATCTCATCACAGGTCAGTTACATAGAAGATACAAGGTCGCATCACACATAGCGACTGCCATGATGATTATTGCGTGACTTTGCGTTTACTAAAGACATTGAAGCATAGGTATTTACTGCTGCTAGCGAACGCTTAGCAACTACTGCTAAGACATTGCTTGCACAACAAGCTTGCAAAAAGATAGCACTACTCAAACTCATTTTGTTGTTTGGACTATGCCTTATGGAGGTTTCATCAAAAGCTAGACTTGCACATTACATTAGCGCCCATTTAGGTACTCGAACATCTTTGGCATTTCCAGTTGTACTACTGGCTAGCACTTGCATCCTTCCTGTTCGGAGCTTTGGAAACGTACAAGTTCATTACGCACTTTGGTACTTGGTCTTCATAAAACTCTTGATTTTTTTTATATCGAGGAAGGCCAAGGTATCCTAAGCACTTTAGCGTCTCCGAGAGGAGTTGTAGGAACTCTCCATTGGTTGGGTAGTCCGACTGAGATCATCCTTCCTAGTCCATTGCTGCAAAAGTTTCGATGGTAACAATGTTTTTGCAACATAAGGACAATCGTGGTAAGGCGTACTCATAACAACAAGTTTAAAAGTAGTTATCCTTAAGTGGAGTTAAAAGTGTGCCAACCCAGATTTCATCCTATGGTCAAGCTCGGCTCTGATACCACTCTGTCAAGCCCCCACTTTAATGGGTCCTTAATCTCACGTATTTGCGCCAGGATCACGCACAAATACGTCTATTAGTCACAGATGATGGTACACAGATATAAAGGAAAATCCGAGCTTTATTAATATAGGATAAAAGGTCTTACAATGGTGACTAAGGAGGTCACCGATCTGGGTTACAATATCAGAGTTAGCCAACCGAGAAGCGGTGGATTAACTATGGCACTGCCTCATACTCCACAGGCAAACTTGAGCATGGATGAACCCTGGGCTTCAATGTCTTTCGCCTAAACCACGCCTTGCGAACTCCTACGCAACGCTGGTCCTTTACCTTGTCGACGATCTTACCTTCTGTGGTGCCGATGTCTGTAAAAACAAAGGGGTGAGTACAAACGTACTCAGCAAGTCCAAACCAGGGGGTGGATGTGATTATTATGGGTTGGGCCCTAGCAGAGTCTCTAAAACTGCTCTCGCTAGTTTCCGGGTTAGTCCATATTATCAGCATTAAAGATCAACAACAGGTCAGTCATTTAAGGTGTGATCTAATCATAGATGATCCAGCCTAGCATCTGCCCATTCCAAGGACGTGGCTATTTGAATGGATTTGAGTAACTCTGCAGAGGTTGTACAAATTTCCCCACACGATAGGCGTAGTCCCTTACCATGCGCTCTTGGTAGGAACAAGCCTAACAAGATCTCGTACCCGCTTGGGCCGTCACCCTAGATATCCATATAATCCCTACCGCGGCTTTCTCAGGGGTTGGAAGCATGCTACGGAGGATGCATCCTTGTACGTAGCTTCAATACACACTACGGAGGCTGCCATCCCTGTACGTAGCCTGCCCTGTGGAGCACGACCATCCCTGTACGTAGCTTCAATACACACTACGGAGGATGCCATCCTTCATCTAAATTAATTTATTAAGAAAATACATTTCATAATTAATCTAATGGTATTTATTTGATAACATAAATATTTTTTAGTTTTTTTATCTATAATTGGTCAAACTTGATATACTAAAACGTCATATTATGCTAGAATTGCATTCTTTCCTAGACGGAGGGAGTAGTAATTAGAGAATCCAATTTTATCACATTTTGTGAAAGTAATAAATCCTAGATTACCAAAAACGGGTAATAAGAAATGATAGAGATGGGTAATGTATATGCAAATTTAGGGGTTTTCTATATATTTTTCATAATAACATAGGTGCTTAATTTGTCTTATAATAAAATAGATTCAATGACGGCCACTGGCTTACTGCCAGTGCTGATTAATAATGCCTATCAAACAAAAGTCCATATGTTTCTAACTAATATGATTATTTGTAGCCCCTCCGTTCCAAATTATAAGACGTTTTGACTTTTCTAGATTCATATATAGCTGTTGCTATGCATCTAGATTCATAAAATTAACTAAAGGTGTAAAATTTAAGGTAATCGCCTAAATTTTCATCTAAATTACCTATATGAGTTGTTGTGTTAGAATGCAAATCTATGTGCGAGAGTCTCAATTGAACATATGTGAAAAAATGCAAACGGAAGTGCGATGTTAATAGGAAGAAAAAAACCTAATGGGGATTGAAAAATTTATAAAGTAAGTGTAGCTAAATCTTATCGCAATTGGATAACAATAATAAAGTATCTATGACTATTTTGTTAAAATATGAATTTTAGGCGGTGTTATCTAGATGCTAAATGGAGTTGGCCATTCTCTCTCTAGCACTACAGTACTAAATTTGCATACAAACACTACAGTTCTATGATTTATTTTTTTCAAATGCTATTTTAGGCATATATAACTAGACATACACTTGCCAACATAAAAAAAGAGAGAGCAGACATATAGATGTCTCACATAAATCTTAACCTATGAGTACATGTCACTGCAAACTACATTAGTGATTAGACACTAAGTCATCACATAATAGGTTCATTATTGCCAAGAGACACTTGTCTATACATATGACTAGGCATTTAATCACATTTATCTTGTGTTTAATTTCATTTAATCATTTTTTGGATTATGTTGGCCATCTATATGTGCTTCGTGTTTAATTCAGTGATTAGCTAGGCCATTAACTATACGCAAACCGTCTGTTTGCCATTTACATGCATGTAAACAACCGAGTTATTTATACACGATTATTTACACACAAACATTACATAAATTTGTAATCGAAATAGGTCAACTATGCATTGGGAGTAACTGGTAACTAAAGTCCATCACAACAGGACAAATATAAGAAAGTATTTATATGAGTACTACGTTAGGATATGAGCAAAGATACTATGGAGTAATTTTGATTAGTGATGACCCAAAACTATGGCTCTGATCGGCTGCCCGTTTTTATATGCTGTGGTTGCAGCTGTGGCTGCATTTTTTTCCCTATTCAATACTGTAGCTACTGAAAACTTTTTTTTTGGGGAATAATCTACTGAAAACTTTTCTCCGGCTGCAGCAGCGGCAGCACTGTAATAAGCGCACCCGATCAGGCTGTTTATATATGAATTTGTACAGTTACTCTTGAAATTCTTGGCCCATGGAACAACACAGATTGATGGATTAGTTGAAAGAACCAATGGTGAAATTGTTTGTTGTCAGAAAAGGTTGATCCCGCAATGATCAGAAAAGGTTGCAAGTGCTGTGTCGTGACAAGGGATATATATGATCAGAAAAGGTTTCAGATGGCGCTGAAGCCGCACTTGTGCATGATATTGTAATAGTGTTTGCAGCAGGCGTATGACTGGCATAGTGTCGGCGCTCATAGAGGCAGCCAATTAAGGTGCTCCCCCACATTCATTCAATATTTGATATAAGGACGAAGAGTTTTCACTAAACAGAAACATATTAGAATTCCTTCTAATGACTTATGCATTCTGTTATCATTTCCAATTGGAGGATCCCTTAATCCAATTAAAGGAGGATTCTAAATGGATAGATGTTTTTGATTTCCACTGGAGATTGGGAATCGATGGACTTTCATTAGGATCTATTTTATTGACAGGATTTATCACTACTTTAGCTACTTTAGCGGCTTGGCCGGTTACTCGGAATTCGTAATTATTCTATTTTCTGATGCTAGCAATGTATAGCGGTCAAATAGGATTATTTTCTTCACGAGACCTTTTACTTTTTTTTATCATGTGGGAGTTAGAATTAATTCCTCTTTACTTACTTTTATCCATGTGGGGGCGAAAGAGGCGTCTGTATTCAGCTACCAAGTTTATTTTGTATACTGTAGGCGGTTCCATTTTTTTCTTAATTGGAGTTCTGGGTATGGGATTATATGGTTCCAATGAACCCGGATTAGATTTAGAAAGATTGATTAATCAATCATACCCTACAACATTAGAAATACTACTGTATTTTGGCTTCCTTATTGCTTATGCTGTCAAATTGCCGATTATACCTTTACATACGTGGTTACCAGATACCCATGGGGAAGCGCATTACAGTACATGTATGCTTTTAGCCGGAATTCTATTAAAGATGGGAGCATACGGATTGATTCGGGTCAATATGGAATTGTTACCGCATGCTCATTATCTATTTTCCCCCTGGTTGGTAATAATAGGAGCGGTGCAAATAATCTATGCAGCTTCAACTTCTCTTGGTCAACGAAATTTCAAAAAAAGAATAGCCTACTCCTCCGTATCTCACATGGGTTTCATAATTATAGGAATTGGTTCCATAACCAACATTGGACTAAATGGAGCTATTTTACAAATATTATCTCATGGATTTATTGGTGCTACACTTTTTTTCTTGGCGGGAACGGCTTGTGATAGAATGCGTCTTGTTTATCTCGAAGAACTGGGGGGAATATCTATCCCAATGCCAAAAAATTTTACCATGTTTAGTAGCTTTTCAATGGCTTCTCTTGCCTTGCCGGGAATGAGCGGTTTTGTTGCAGAATTAGTAGTATTTTTTGGACTAATTACTAGTCCTAAATTTATGTTAATGCCAAAAATGCTAATTACTTTTGTAATGGCAATAGGAATGATATTAACTCCTATTTATTTATTATCTATGTTACGCCAGATGTTCTATGGATACAAGCTATTCCATGTTCCAAACAAAAATTTTGTAGATTCTGGACCACGAGAACTCTTTCTTTTAATCTGTATCTTTTTACCAGTAATAGGAATTGGTATTTATCCAGATTTTGTTCTCTCTCTATCCGTTGATAGGGTAGAGGTTCTATTATCCAATTATTATACTAAATAGGATTTTATTTTTTTAACCAGTCCGCTCTATATTCCAGAGTGGAAAAAATACAAAATTTAGAAAAAAAAAAAAAAAAGTCTAATTAGATCTATCTCAAATTTTTAAGAACCCCTTGAACGTCTTTTCAAAGGGTTCTCAAATCAAACAAAAAAGGAAAAAACCTTCAGGTTTTTTGTTATGTAATTATTTAGATGGTAATGTAAATGAAATGTAACTATGTAAACCTATTCCTAACAGATTGATACCAAAATAACAGATCCAAATTATAAGAAATCCTATCGAAGCTACAAGTGTAGAATTCGTACCCTTCCAATTTTGATTTGTTCTACTATGTAAATATATTGCAAATATGGTCCAGGTAATAAATGCCCAAGTTTCCTTAGGATCCCAATTCCAATAGGATCCCCATGCCTCATTAGCCCATACTGCTCCACAAAGAATACCCACGGTTAAAAGAGTAAACCCTACACTAATGACACGATAACTCCAAGAATCCAAACGCTCAATTAATTGATATTTGTAATAATTTGGAAATATGGGAAAAGAGGTGTTTTTAAAGCACTTCTTTTTTGCATATAAATATTCAATCTCACTAAAGAAAAATGTTTTAAGAAAAACATTTTTCTTTAGTGAAAAGAAATCGAAAGAATTTCGAAATCTAATGATTAGAAGAGCAGCGGATAATAAGGATCCGCACAAAAGAGTTGCATAGCTTAGTAACATCATACTGACATGCATCATTAACCACTGAGATTGTAGAGCAGGTACTAGTATTGTGGATTGATGCATTTCAGTTAAAAGACCCGACGTGGCAAAGCCTTGCGTTAAAATAGTACTTGGCGTAGTTATTGTGCTTAAATCATTTTTCGAGTTCTGTATCTTAGGAATAGTATGAAGAATATACAGAGTCCATGAAAGGAAGATCAATGATTCATATAAATTACTTAATGGAAAATGTCCCGAAGAAACCCAACGAGAGACTAAAAATCCTGTTATAGAGAAAAAGTAGCTATCATTCCTTTTTCTCGACGAATCACGTAATCCCCTAAGTTCACAAACTAATAAGGTTATCAAATGAATCGTAATCACAATTGAAATGGTTGAGAAAGAGATATGAGTTAGTATATGTTCTAAAGTTGCAAATAGCATAACAATAAGGTCCCATTACAAAATTGGAAATTTCGAATTGAATCCATTTTCTAATTTATTGTATTCTTTTTCGAGAATGCCGCCTTTCGGATTCGAACCGAGATGCTTGAGCACTGCTTCCTAAGAGCAGCGTGTCTACCAATTTCACCATGGCGGCTAATTTTAAATAATAAATAGTTAACTTAAAAGAATAATAGTTATTTTATCGTGAATCGTCGAGACTGGGAGAGGCCATTACCGATTTACATATGCAAAAAATGAAAGGAAGAAATTAAAGTTGCATCTTGCTACCTCTGTTTATCCAGCAGATGGCTCCCGCCGGCTCCCGCGCCTTGCAGTAGTGTTGGCCTCCTCATTTCAATCTCAGGTACAGGCAGCGGTACCACAGAAGGTGTTGCCTTGCAGTGGTGTATAAATACTACCCGGAAATGGAGTGATTGATAGGTTTGCTAAGATACTTTGCCGGTGTTTGCTAAGATGCTTGCTTGCATAGAGAGAATGTTTGTATATTACGCTTCATGTAAAATTAATATCTTATTTTGTGGGGCCTCTATATGTGATTTACATACCAATGCCAGTAACAATGATGTTAACTTACATAAATAGAACATCTAAGTTTTTGGTATAGGCAAATCACTACTACACTAATCTTATCCGAGGCAGGTGTTTTTGATTAACGGAGGCGGGCATTGCAACGTCTCCGATCAAAGGTCACAGTTAACACGGATTAACCGAGACGTTTGCTTTGCCCGCCTCAATTAATCAATTAATGGATGCGGGCATGTTAAGGTGCCCGCCTCGGTTAAACCCACAACCTGGTGCCCAATACAACTACATCTCTACCACTATACCACACACTCATTAATATCTATATATAATATGCTATCTTTTTATATCAATATTTGGTAATCTTATATTGGATATTTTGGCTACTAAATGAACTCAAATGAAAAAACTTTTAACTGCAAAAGTTTTAAATCTTGTCAAATCCTACAATTTGGTATATGATGTATTTTCATTGGAGATACAAAATTCAAAAAATTGAGTCTCAAAACATGTGAATTTAAAACACATATTTGAGACTCTAGATGACTTCAAATAAAAAACTAGTAAATATTAAACATGTAGCTCAGGTCGACCACTACAAATTTGGTATTAACTATGTGAACTTTGAGATCGTTTACTAATCCTAAATTTTAAAATTTAAAATGTATAACCTTCGAACATATATTTGTGACTCTAAACATCTTCAAATTAAAAACTTTTGAACTACAAAGTTATAGGTTCTATTGAAAACTATAACTTTTGTATAGACCACGTCAACATCCGAGATCGTGGAGGCTACCTGGCCACCGAATAATGGAGGCGGGCAACCAGCCCGCCGCTTCGGAGGCCCAAAACCAAACGCCTCAGTTAAGTTTTTCTATAGTAGTGAATGTCTCGACTGATGAAACCTCATTACATATATGCATTGATAGTTGGAACCGCAAGCACTATTCATGGAGGCTAAAACACATATTTATATCATTGTAATAACTAGGAGTGTAATATAGGACCTAGATTCTAGATTCTTAATATAATATAATAAACAAACGTGATATTTTACCACGCTTGGAAATAATATGAGCCCTTCGTTTCCCTTGATCTGACGGTCTAAAAATAGAAGGAACCAGATGAGAGGAACTTAAGTTGTGGGCCGGAATCAGAAAACATGTGGGCCCGGAACTGGTTTTTAAAGGGTATTATAGTACTTTAACGTCTAAGAAGTAGCTTCTCTGAATCATCTTCTTGTCCGAATCGAGTTGCTTCTTCTGAATTAAAGAAAAAAAAATAACGAGCTGCTTCTATGTCCCGTGATCCGACTGTGGACTTCGTGGCGGATCACCCATTCGCCTTCTTCCTCATGGAGGATGTCAGTGGCGTGGTGATTTTTGCCGGACATGTCATCAATCCGTTGCTTGCGCCACCACATCCATGAATCCATGATTACTAGCTCTGGTAGCTACACTGTGATGCCTGAGCTGCCTGCTACAATATATAATTCATCATCCGTCCATAAAGCCTTTGGTTCTATTGGATCAGAGTAATTAACTGAATCATCCGTCCATATATAATTCATCATCCGTCCCACCGCTCCCGCACTGTAGGGCATGTGCAGGACCTTAAAGCCCTCGCCGGCGGCGTGGACGCCGATCTGCATGTGTCTGTGCCTGTGACTCCCGCTCATGAACGGAACGCGGACGACGGCGTGGTCCCGCGATTCCTCGTTCTCGTGGCGCGGAGGAGCAGTTCGCGGATTCTGGGATGTGTGGAATTGGGATAAGTAGCTGAGAAGCTGTGCTGTTAGCAAAATACTAAACTACCCTTTAATTAGAATTATAGGGGGTGGAACCGGCTGAAAACAATTTAACGGGAGGAACCGGTGGTTCCAGAGCAAGAAGGTCTCGGGTTCAACTTAACATGCATAGGATAAAACTTTTACTGTGCTACAATGGGTGAGACAAAAACTGGGAAGCTAGCTTAAATCCAGATTGATTAGCAAAGTCACGCTGGGGCTATAACAATAGTTGACATAGCCAAAATTAAAGGTTCCAACAAAAAATAAATCGAACACACATAAAGGTGCAACACAAATGAAAAGCTATAAATATGGATGAAAAAACATATAGAATAATTGGTAATTGAAGACTTAAAGTATACTCCCTCCGTCCCGTTTTTGTTGTCGTCGGAGGGAGTGGCCCAGGTATCAAGGTGAGTGGAAAAAGACCCTGCAGCCCCTAATATCAATCATTCCTGTACTATGTCATGCCATCAATGCTTTATTTTCTTACAATAAACAATTTAGTGTTCTCTTCACAGGAAAACATGCAGTACAGTAATTTTGCCTTAAACAAATGAAAGAGGAAACATTTCACTCGGCGGGAAACACTAGGTACCTGCGCTCGGTGCTCCCTAGCCTGCCACGGCCTACTAGCCCCGATAGCCAACGACCAGAATTTTGGGACACGATTCTGTAGCTTCGACGACAACAAAAATGGGACAGAGGGAGTATATGAAATAGTCAAATAGATAAAAATATTGGGCGTAATAGGCAAAATTGTCCCTGAACTATGCTACTGGGCTCAATTTGGTCCCTGAACTGTGAAAACGTCCAATTTAATCCCTGAACTATATATGCTGCTCGGCTCAATTTGATCCCTAAGCTATGAAAACGTCTAATTCAATCCCTGAACTATCCTAATCGGTTCACATTCGTCCCCTGGGGCACCAGTGACAGCGAGGAGAAGAAAGGGACAGGGGTTGGTTACTGTAGCAGTTCCTCATTTTCCTCCATTTTTGAAATTAATTTCAAAATCATATAACAACATGAAAATCTCCAAAAATAAAAGTAACTCAGCTTTTCAAGATCTCCAACTTTGCTTTTGGAACTGTCTTTAAATTCCAAATATTTTTTAAAATAAGGTTTTAAAATTTAAATTTGAAATTAGGGTTTATAAAATAATTAATTCACAAAATAGCTTTATGGGTGGAGCTCTATGAATATTTAGATTTATGTTTCCTCAATAAATGCCATCGTATCCTTTTTTAGTCGAAAACGGTGATGGTGCTAGATACCATGATACTAATAAATAAACAAATATATAGATACTGAAAATAAATGCGGAATATATAATATGAAAAATGGCCTGCACTGCACTGCACGGCCCTTATATATGTACACAATCACACACACACACACACACAAGTAGCTAAGGCTGCACAGATCGACCTATCTATAAAAGAACAAAAAAAAAGACCACCTTTTGGTGCGACTTTTACCTTGAGCCCACTTTGGAAAATATGATCCTTAAATTCACTATGCTAAAGGCAATTACCATCCCTGCACACACACACACACACACGAAAGGAAAAAATGCACTCAAAAATGGAATCATGATTCATATTATTAAAATTTGATTCCTCGAGACAAAATGACAGATAGTGAAGCAAAAAAATTTTGGTCTTGCGGTCATTCACGATTTTACAAATCTGGTAAGTTCAGACTTGCATCTCATAGTAACTTCATTTTCAGATCAGTTTTATTATTGAATTTACTCCTTTTCTTTGCATATATGTTTCTGTCTACCACTATATATGTTGGTCATCTATTTATAATAAATACTTGCTTTGCGTCACCGTGCATCTATTTTTCACCATCAGATAAATAAAAAGCAGTTGGAATCTTTGCCCGCAGGTGGTAATTCAATATCACGTTGTGGTCTGGTAAAAAAAAATGAGAAGCAGGAGTCGAAGTCATCGAAAGTCTGATTCGGTATGGAGATTAGCGAACTTATTCATGAATTTATTGACTCATGAAACGAATGGATATGATATAAACCATTATCTTTTAAGTGGATTGCTTATTCTAACACATGTTCATGGAAGGAATATACCTAAACACGTAAATGTTTTAAGGTTTTGTGAGATTTTTTACGGCACATAGTATTGCCCATGTGATAGGCACTATTATTTGCATCCATTAATTCTCAGTGTACATGATGGTATGGAGATGCGTGAAACTTATTTGTGGATTTTGCACATGAAATAAATGGATCTGAGAAGATATCTTTAGGGATATAAAACATTTTTATGAGCCGGCAACACAACAATAATGAGTGAGAAACTTGTTAATTTCACCTTCATTAAATGTCATTTTAATTTTGTTTAAGATAAAATCATGTTCCATGTATTTTTTTCAAAACTTGGTGTGTTTAGATTAAATGACACTTTAATATCATTGCATATCATGTAGTATTTTATATAAAAAATTAGTTATCGTAGCAACGCACGGGCGTGATGCTAGTCTATATCAAAACAAAAGAAGCACTCGAAAATTGAAACCCTAAACGTCGGGGAAAATAAAAATATCCTGAAAAACGAATCGTAAAAAATAAAAATATCGCCATGAAATTTCTTCGGAAGGGAAAATAAAAATATCAGGGCTAGCTCTTCCAGTTTTGGACGTTGGTCGGGAATTTTAAGTTTCGTAGTGAAGGAAGGATCGATGGCCAGTGCTTCATCAGGTGATGTCTTTGACGATTGACGAAGATGTGAGATTTTTTTGACGAAATATTTTGGCAAGAGAAAAATGTTTGGGTTTTCAAATATGCCATGGAACTAGTGCAATGCTGAAACCCTAAACCCTAAACCCAAAAGAAAGGTACCCTTGGTGGACATCGATCAGACTGGCTTCATCCGGGGTCGATCAATATCGGAAAACTTTGTATATGCCATGGAACTAGTGCAATGCTGCCACAAAAGAAAGGTACCCACTCTGGTTTGGATTTCGCCAAAGCCTTTGACACAGTCAGTTGGGAGGCCTTAGATGTAGTTTGTGAGGCAAGGGGTTTTGATGATCAATGGCGTCTTTGGATGAAGAGGATCCTGCAAACGTCCAAGTCTGCAGTGCTTGTAAATGGATGTCCAGGGCCATGGATTACCTGTAAGCGTGGGCTGTGTCAAGGAGACCCGATATCCCCATACCTTTTCCTTCTGGTGGCAGACGTGCTTCAGGTATACATCAAGCGAACTGCAGCCATCAGACACCCAATTGTTGATGATCAAAGCTGCCCCGTGTTGCAATACGCGGATGATACGTTACTGCTGGTACGTGGGGAGGTGGCTGATGTGCAAGCTCTTAAGACGGCTCTTGATGCTTTCTCAAGTGCCACTGGTCTGCTCATTAACTACTCCAAGAGCACCGCGGTTCCGATCCACATGAGTCCAGAGAACACCTCGGCCTGCGTCTTGACACTTGGTTGCAAACAAGAAGGGTTCCCGCAAACATATCTAGGGCTCCCTCTGTCCAACACTAAGCTACGCTTGAACGCTTTTGCGCCGCAGGTGCCACTGACAGATATTTAGCCGGCTGGCAGACAGGTCTTCTTAACCATATGGGCAGAGCAACTTTGGTCAATTCGGTCCTTGACAGTCAGTTAACCTATGCCATGTGTGCGCTGCCCATCCCACCGGGTGTGATCGCGCAGGTTGACAAAAGAAGGCGAGCGTTTCTGTGGGCTGGAACAGACAAGGCGTCAGGAGCAAAAAAAACCTGGTTGCGTGGACTCATGTTTGTGATACAAAGGACAGTGGAGGCCTCGGACTCAAAGATCTAGAGGTCCAAAACATTTGCATGCTGCTCAAACTGATACACAAACTGCACCAACCGCAGGAATCAGCCTGGGCAACGTGGGTGCGTAACAATGCAAATGTTGCCTCACTTCGAGGGAACCTCCATGGACACCACTGGGACACACTCAGGTCGCTCCTACCGATCTATAGAGCAATCACCACCGTGTCCCTGGGCGACGGCAGCACCACCTCTTTCTGGCACGATGTATGGCAGGGCGAGGACTCCATGGCAGAAAAATTCCCTCAGCTCATGACACACTATGCAAACTCAGAAATCACAGTTGCAGAAGCTGTTCAGGGGGGCTTCGCGACGGGCCTGGCACGACGGCTCTCGCTTGCAGCGACCAGCCAACTTGCTGACCTGCGTGCCATAGTTGATGAAGTCCAGCTTACCAACGAGAAGGATACAAGGTCGAGTCCAATGATCAAGCTGAACGGCGAGCTGAATACCTCCCTGCTATACAAGGCCCTCGAGAGGAATAGCGATGAGCATGACGATTGGTCGAAATTTGTTTGGGACAACAAGGCGCCACCTCAGGTCCAG
Organism: Hyparrhenia diplandra; assembly: GCA_015847255.1. Lineage (NCBI taxonomy): Eukaryota > Viridiplantae > Streptophyta > Magnoliopsida > Poales > Poaceae > Hyparrhenia > Hyparrhenia diplandra. The sequence goes on from JADLZK010005759.1 coordinate 125,420, forward strand.
TTCTTTGTATGGCTGCTGTCACGCGAACGGATTCAATGTCGAGCAAACCTCCTCAAGAAGAAGATAGTGGATGTTTCAACCTGTGAGGACTGCCAGCAGGAGGAAGAGACAACATCGCACATCATCTTCGGATGTCCAGCTGCAAAGCAGTTCTGGGAGGCAATCAAGGTTACCACTGATCAAACCTGGGGAGTTGGGAGCCTGCGGGACATCACGGCACAACCACATATTCCTCAAAGCAACTTCAGATCCTTCTTAATCCTGTGCTGCTGGCACATTTGGAAGAGGAGAAACAACCTTGCCTTCAGAGGATAACGAACAACAATTCAAGCCACCCTACAAGCATGCAGGTCCGAGGCCAGATTGTGGAAACACCGGCTGCCAAAGAAAAAGCGGGAGGTTGCTGACCGATGGTGTGATATTCTTCTTCAGGCAATGTAAAACCATTTAGAGTATGTATGTAATCAAAAGTTCTGTAAAACTCTGGCTTCAAGCCTTCAAGGCCTTTTGTGATCAATGAAAATCAGGTGGGGGATCCTCTCCCCCCCGTTGACCGATCAATAAATAAATAAATAAATAAACTGATAGACGCAATTTTTGTGAAAACACCACCCAAATTAAATACTTGGCTGAAACGTAGTCTATTTTTCTACCTCATGAAACGTTGCACCATACATGCATGCATGACTATTCAATTCTACACGGGACTGTGTTGAATGCTCAACCGCACTTGGCAGCTTGTGTGCGTCTATCTTATGTCGACGTCTCTAGTCGTCTTCTCCGGTGCACCCTGTATCGAAGACTGGCATCTCTTTCCTCTGCTTTGTCTCAATCTCATTGGTAGTTATTACGCCGACCTGGAGGAAGCAGTATACGTTACGAAAGGTCGAGTGGATCGGAGCTCACCACCTTCATGCTTGTGTGCTCCATAACGCGACTCTGTCGGCATCGTCGTTGGAGCCTCCTGTGCGCGGTCCTGCCTTCCGGAAGGCAGCTAACCAGAACATGCGAGGAGGGTGGTATCTGGACGACCGATTCCGACGACCGTGCCGCGCGTCAACGATGAGCTGAGGTCGTCGTCGTCGAGCCTTTGGTCTACAAATTACTAGCCACTGCGATCGGCAGTGCACACACGGCGACCTCTGCGGCGACTGCGAGTGAAGGAACCGGCGAGCGGAAATGGGGAGCTGGCCGGCGGCAATGACGCACGCGGTCCACCCGCACCAGCTGGTTCTCCTGCGATACAACCGCAACTCCTGCGACCTCTGCGGCGGCCACCTCGTCGGCAAGCTCGGCTACCGCTGCGAGCCCTGTGACTTCGACGTCCACTGCACTTGCCTTCCCAACAACACCGGTACCAGCTTGACCCGCCGGACTAGTGCACAGGCGCCGCCACCACCGCATAACGCCCACGCCCACGCACACCCGCCACCGCCACCACGCGCGAGCTCCCCGTGGCATGCGGCCCCGGGGCGCATGCGCAGCACCATCACCACGATCCCCAGCCCTCAGTGATCTATGCGCCAGTGCCGGCGCCGGCTGCGGCGGCGACAGGCCGGCCACAGTTGAACCTGTCCCTGTCCGCACAATTCGGCCACCAGCCCGGCGCGCAAACCTCACCAGTTAGTCCTGCGCCGTCGAACCATGGTTACTATCGGCCGAGACCAGGTATTTTAGTTTCATCGTCATTCATTAATACCACAAAAACTTTCTTTTGCAATTGGTCCTATTATATATCTTTCGATGTTGCCTCACCAGGTATTTTATCTTTCGAAAGTTTAGTGATCATTAAACGTGTTTTTGTAATTTTGTTGCAAAATTTTTCTTGTTTCTCCCATCCAAAGACTACGGCGCCCCATACCCACATAGCTACAACCATCTACAGCAACAAAACTACCAGAACACGAACAACCAACAAGGAGGCAAGTTTGTCGTGATCATTTCATGCGTTTCCATGCATATATAAAGGTTATATATATATATATATATATATATATATATATATATATATATATGGAAATTATTTTCTACTCCTAGGGAGTAGTTACTCCCATGTGTATCTCTAGATTTAGGCACATAGTGTGCCCTAAATCTTATTCTAGATTTAGGGCACATAGTGTGCCCTAAATCTAGTGTGCCCTAAATCTAGAGATATACACATGGGAGTAACTACTATGCCCTAAATCTAGAGATATACACATGGGAGTAACTACTCTCTAGGAGTAGAAAAAAACTATTTCTATATATATATATATATATATATATATATATATCATTTGTGAAATTACAACTATGATGTCCCATATCTTTTGTGGCATCAAATAATCGTTTGAACGTTTCCGATATCTTGTTTCTGCACAGGCTATGATGTCCCAGACCAACAGAGCTTCGACTACCTACAGCAACAAAACTACCCGATTGCCTACCAACATGGCAAGTCTTACAATTGATTAAAATTGTTTTTTTAATATTTGAATATTCCATTTGCTCCTATACTTTTAGTTACAATTGTTTTTTAACCAGTACTACCTTTTCTACTTTTATATGCAAAATATATTTCCATTTGAAGGTAACATTTTGTCCATTTCTGATGTCTGATCGGTTTCCGTATATATAGCAGTTTTCCAACAGCATATATTTTTTTTTATCTACTACGTGTAGTGAGTAACTTTTGTCTCAGTTGAATGCATAAGATCGTTGGATTTGTTCACTTATGATGTTTATGATCTTATCGTCCATGAAAAGTGAGATACGATTTACTAATTATAACCAGCCGTCTTCCACAAGAAAACCACGTACAAATAGCATTGGAGGAAAAGGAGATGTCTATCATAAAAAATGAATTAGTGGACGATAGGAAACAGCTTGCTAGCAGAACAATTTCTACAACAAGCATGCAATGGCTATTTTTTTAGTGTGGAAGTACTTCCATTGGTCGAGGCTACTATCATTAATCCAACAAAGTGTGGATATGGGTATATTTGGATCGATGAATCAAATATCTAGAAAGTGTTTCTCATTTTATTGTTAGATTATTTCATTGTTAGGGAAATACATGCTTCATATATACAACTCATCCGTACAATTATAGATGGAAGTTGGACATCCATAGATTTTAGCAAATAAATTAGAATTCAAATTTTGGTGAGGAAAAATGAATTCGTAGTTCATTTTTTTGAACTAGAGGGTATCCATTGGATATCCATGGACATCCAAATTCTACCAATGCGTATAATGATAGAAGACAGTAATAATAAGTTTATAAAACTTGATACTGTTCATTTGTAACCAAATATACTTGTATGCAGTAATCATCAGTTTATAATCAAAAAAAAAAAAAAATATAAAACATATGAGGGATCAAAGGATAACCTAGAAAATCATGTCATCATGTCAAAACAGGCCTTATAAACTAGACCCCTGATTAAGTAAATTTTTAACTCTTCAATAAAAGTCTGTGTATACGATCAGTCATACTTGTATAATTGTACTTGTATAAGGCATGTTTTATTGCTTTCATTATTACAGATATTAAAATTATTATTATTCTAGCATCTGAAGATATACTTGCTACTTGTCGTATATAATGAAAAGGATGTCTTAAGATCGACTATTCACTCTGTACCTCTCCTATTTTTATACCCTGTAATAATCTGTATCTTACATTCATATGCACTTGCTTCTCGAGTACGTGTGTAGTCACCCCTCATAATATAAATTCAAAATTTCAGATTACACTGGAACAAGGGATTCTGGAGACGTCGATGATTACAACGATCCTCTAGATGACATGGATGACTACTAGGCGTCTTGGGTCTAGTCGATCTCTCCGCCCACAGGCCGACCCCGTGTGTACGCATGTGTACGTACGTAGTCACAAATTTATAGGGCGAAAGTCTTACGAACTTTGTGTAAGCGCGTGAATTATAAAATAAATAACCTTCATGGTAAATCTAATTAATGTAAAATTGATGTATACGTTATTCATTATGCACGATCATGTTTGGAACTCAGTACTTGTTCTCGGTGGCGGAGTTGGTTCATTTTCACGCCTAGCTTGATGATATCTCAATTCCATGCTTAACACTACACCACAGCCCAAAATTAACGTCATATGGGGGTTGTTAAAAATACCAAAATAACGTTGGAAGGTCGGACATTAAAGATTAGTAACATTCGATCAGTCGTTATATCTTGTTTTTGCAATAGACAGTCGGACGTTATTGTTATTTCGCTTTACTATTCAACGGTCTGTCGTTGTATCAACGTTTTAGAGCCCATTACCCCCTCACATGCTTACACAAGCACCCCCCCCCCCCCCCAGCGCGCCGACGGCAAGCCCCGGCCACCCCCCAGCGGCGTCCACTCGAGCAGCGCCCCAGCTCGCCCCATAGCTCCTCCGGCCCGCGCCCCCATGCTCTCTTTGGTCGGTCGTCACCTGCTCGCCGCCATGGGTCGCCACCAGCACTGCCTCCACTCGGTCGACGCCCTCGGCTCGCCCCCCTAACTCCTCCGGTCGGTGCCCCCAAGCTTTCCCCCTCCCGGATTCCTCCCCTGAGCTCTGCCCTTCGGCGTCCTCTCCAAGGCCGGCGCCCAGGTTGTCCTGGCCCCCGGACTCCTCCTGGAAACTACATTTTTCCTGTGTGCCGAAAAACCGTCAAGGAAACAGGAAACCCCGTCAGAAAAATTAATTCTGTCGGTAGCCCAACAGGCATATCCCGTAAGGATAGACTGACAGAGAAATCCAATTTTTCTGTGAGCATCCCGACAGAAATATTTTTCTGACGGTATTTCTTTGACGGAAGCCTCACAAAAAAATGTAACGTCAGTAGGTTTAGTACGTTGTCAGGAACCGTCAGGTTAATTTATTTCCCTATAGGCTCACTGTCAGGGATAGTAGTAATTTCTTTGTGGGTTTTAGGAATTTTTCTCAGTCAACCCTCAAGGAAATAAAGATATTTCTGTCAGACACGAAGTTATTTTCTGTCAGTTTTCCATCAACTCTGTTAGTTCAACCTAATTTTCCTGATGGTTTCCCCTCAAAGAAATCACAATTTTTTTCTCAAATCACCACCAGAGAAATTAGTAGATGACGGGAAAATATCATAGTTACATGTAATGTTCCGATGCACAGAACAACACATTATATGCATAGCACAATATTAAAGCATATATATATTAGAAGTTCCATAAGAGCTTACAGAGCATTCAACACGGGCCAATATACCTAAGGTTCTGCCCTCACAAATTACATCTAAAATTCTACTACTACCACCAGCATTTGCTGCTCCTAATTTATACATGTACAACCATGTCACCTACCACCACATCCTAGTTTTAGCCAAGTCCATCTAACATTCAACTACTACTAAGTTAACCGTGCACGGCCATACATGTTCAAAAGACAAAAGACAGCCACCAGCTTATGTTGTTCAATGGACAAAAGTCACTTTGACAACCCATGAGCAATTTGTGCCAATAGCAACCTTACCATATATATCCCAAATCACAGAAGTCATCGATGTTTGATCCAGCATTGCTGCCCCCATTGTTGTCATCGATGTCCTCTTCATCCCTCCTCTTCGTACTCTTCATCCATGTCCTCTTCATTCATGTCCTCCTCCGTGTCCTCTGTCCTCTCCTTCCATGTAGCTGCCATCCATGTCCTCTCCGTCCTCTCCTTCCATGTCCTCTCCGTCCTCTCCATCCATGTCCTCACCATCCAAGTCCTCACCAACCTGGGATGAACTAGTGGGCAGCTGCAAAATGATAATACCATGTAAATATCAATTGGATTTTAGGACTGATACACATTAATTAATTGTCTTCGTCATGATTTCCTTTTTACACCAGCACCATACATGAAGCATATACAAGTGAATAGTGGCCCTGACGAGAAATAAAATGAATTGGCATTCCATGAAATTCTGGAGCTGAAAGAATTATTTAGACAGGTACAAGATTTCAAAGTCTATTTCATCATCTACTAGCTATGTCCAGATTCCTGTGGGACTAAATTATAAATTCCATAGTAGAGGTGGCAAGTTTCAGTACAGCTTACCATGAGGTTAAAACTAAGATGGAAAGTTGGAAACTACAGTAATCATCAACATGAGGCCACTCCCTCACTGCTGCACTGCGTGTTTGCATTCTGAAATCAAAACATATCAATTGTCTACTTAAAATGGTTTAGACCATCTGTTTTTTGTCATAATTAATACTGATTTCATAGGTACAAGTACCAAGTTAAAGTACTTACATTTGCTTGTAGAGCTGCAAGGCGCCTTTTCAGATTTTCTGGAACCTCCTGATCCAATTTGCGATAAAGATCCTACATCCAAACAAGTATAGTAGTTCAAAAATAAACCACTAGGAGTGTGCTTTCTGTAATCATGAAAATGCTTTCTGTAATCATGAAAATAGACACACAAGTTCACATCCATACCAGTATTAAGTCATTATTAAGTTCCCCCATCTGGTCAAGGCGCTCATGTAAATACCTATTTGCATGACGCAAATTCCGGTTATCTTTGGCCATGTATCGATAAGATGCTACATTTGAAGATGCAGGATTTTTTTTTTTTTTCTTGGCAGCAGACCGCACATCAGCCAATTTGACAGCACCATTTGCAATGGCTACACGACCATGGCGCAAGCCACCAGACAGATCATACAGAATTTGTCCATCCAACTCTTGTTGCTCCAGCCCTTCTGGATGAGCAGCCTGGGACTTTGTTGTATACTCATCCTAGAAAGGAAAAGACATTATCAGCATGTTCAGGACTAGTTGGCAAGCTGCTACAAACTGAAGATGCTAAACAAGACTGAACATGAAGCATTATGTCAGAACCTACAAACAGCAGCTTGTCAGATACATACCACAATCTTTTGTGTTTTGCGGCTGCTGATTGCACCAGGTCGGCCAGTGTCATCCACATTTTTCATGCCAGACTTCATCACCAAGAAAGTGTTTATATCAGTTGCACTCCCAGGGCCAAATTTCTCACCCTGCAATAAGGAATAAGTATGCATACCATTCTCAAGAGAGTTCTGTAACTTATATAAAGAGAACGAGTATGCCTACCAAAAGTTGTCTTGTCTCCCCAAATGGTCTAGATCCACCATGATTTGAGCAATATCATCAGAAGATAACCGAGATTCCTGCCCTCTCTTTCGTTTTGTGAGGAACTCTTCTGAGCACCAATAACGACAAAGAGAAGGCCATACAGCACGGTTGCACCACTTCACTCTACCATTCAAGTATTGTTCATATGTAAGCTCCATCGGTCATACCAACTTGTCATCTGGGTTCTGCTTCAGTACGTCCTTGTAGTACACCTTGACAGCATCCACACGAGCTTGGTACATCATGTCCTTGACTCTTTTCCTAACATAATGATAACCGATGGCAATCACAAGACAACAGCACTGTGTAATAAAAGATAATGAACATCACAACATAGCAGAGCACATTCATAAACACAACAAAAAGTAAGAACTTTACCTTGAACCAGAAAGCCAATTCACACCACTTTGTTATGTGTTGTTGTGATGATGAAGTATTTTTTTGACTACTACACAAATCGCAGAAGCTTATTTGAACCTGTGTCAAACAAATAGAAAGTGCACTATGCATAAGTTGTACTGATGAACTGCCTATACAATATAAAGGCAATTCTAAGTAAGGAAAACATAAAACAGATTTACTGTGTGCATAAAACATCCCTAGTTAATACTGAACACTAAAATTACTCCATGAACATTAACCATATCGTAGAAACAACTGATTTTTAGGATTTCTATTCATAATGCTTATCATGTTATTGATAAAAAAAAATAAAGTAACACTTATCTTAATAAAGACAACCGTAAAGCACCAATTCTAATAACAACTATTTAGTTGTATGTCAAATTAGTAGTGCATTTGTTAGATGCCTTCAATTTGCCGCTCAACATACATCCAAAGAACAGAAACATATATTATGTCAAACTGGAGCAAGGCAACAGACATAAAACCAGCCCACTGTATGAATGAAACAAACCCCCTAATCTATCAATGAAACAAACCCCGAGATGGCACCACTGCTCTCTCTGCCCTTCCAGAACCATTGCTATCCCTTTCCTCCAAGAACCACTTATTTACTCCCTGCATTAATCATGTGTTCTATGAATGGAAAAAAAAAAAAAAACAGATCTACTACCTGGCAGATCTAGCAAATGTCCTTGACAGCTTGAATCTCGTCCTCCCCAGCAAGATGGATCTTCAGGGGAGAGGGAGGGGTCGGGCTCGACGGAGGAGACGCCCGACGCCGGCTGGTTACTGAGCTGTGGGGAGGTCAGGAGGGGAGGGGGAGGTGGGCGGCGCCCCACATCTACCGGTCGTAGAAGCCGTCGCGCGGAGCACGGAGAAGCCGCCGGCGTGGGGCCTCCGACTCCATCTGCAGGCGGCGGCAGCTGAGAGCGTGGGGGCGGCATCGGCAGTTGAGAGGCTGGGGCAGGGGCGGCGGCGGCGGCGGCGGCGGCATGCTCGCTTTTTTTTTTTTTTTTTTTTGCGAGAGAACAGAGGCACGTGGAGGAAGCTGAACTGAGCTGAGTAAAGATGGCAGCGGATCGGGTTCGGGGCGGATATCCGCGGGTTTCGGTTTTGGTTCCAGGTTTTCGCCCACGGATTTTCGGGTTCGGATACCCGAAATACTTCGGGTTTGGGGCGGATTCTGAATTTCGCCCGCGGATCACCATTGGAGCCCCAAAACAACTCAGCCCACTAACAGCCCATTTACAACCCTAGTATATAACCGGAAATCCTTCGTTCCTCTCCCTCACTCGGTCACCCCCCCACCCCCACGAGTACCGGGACGGCGGCGGCTAGAGGCTACTCGGTCTCTCCCTCGATCTTTCTCGATCTCTCGCCCCCTCTGCTCCTCTCACCTCGGCGCTCGGCCCCTCCACCTCGACTCCTCGGCCGGCGGCGGCGCGGCGGCATCCCCCTCCCCTCGGCGGCGGCGGCTGGAGCTCCGCCTCCACCTCGGCGGGCGGCGGCGGCGTCGGCGTGGCGGCGGCCGCCTCCTCCACGACCCCGCGCCCGGCCGCCTCCTTCGCGTCTAGTCGAGCTGAAGGAGAGCCGGCGCGTCCTCCACGGATCGACCGGATGCCGGATCCCCTCCTCCGCCCGGCTACATCGCCGGATCCTCGGCCGGATCCCCCGCGCCGGCTACATCGCCGGATCCGCCCGGCTCTCTCTCTGTCTTGGAGTGCTCGCAGGCCCAGGCACCCAGCTTTCGGGGATGGATTTTTGGGTTTCGGATTATCCGTCGGGGTTCGGGGATCCGCGGGTTTCGGGTTCGGGGATGGCTTTTCACCCGAACTGGTGTTCGGGGCGGATTCGGGTGTGAAGATCGGGTTTCGGTTTTGGGTGCCCAGACACTTCACCCGATCCGAACCCGACCCGTTGCCATCTTTAGGGAGAAGGGGAGGTCTCGGGAGGAAGGTAGGGGGCGCTTTTTTATTTCGTTTCCAATGAGCGGCGCCAAAACTCGCGGCAAAACGCGTGCCAACGAATTTTTTGGCCGCCAAAACGCGCGGGCAGCTAACTTTCGTGGCGCCAAACGACAAGCCAATTAACCTGTGTCTCATTTTTTTAATAATAAATAGTATTTCATACCCGGCTTCATCCACCAAAAGGTACGTAGAATCAGGCCAAATTATTACAAAGCTCAGGCCGAAGGCCAGAAAAAGGGAAAAGAAAAAACTCTAGGAGCTCGAGAAGTCATCCGCGACATTCTGGATGAGAATACACCGTCAAATAAACTACAACAGCAATAAGAATCTAGGGAGGTAACTAGGCTGGCACCAACACTAAAACCAAGGAGAGAACTTCCAAAAGCGACGTCTCCAACAAGAACATGACATACGAAGATGCCATCGTCACCCGACCAGGAATACTGGTGCTGGATTTTCATCCCGAAAGATCTCCAAGGCGTGCTGGAGAGAAGTGACGATGTCTCCAGCGAGGAAGTGGCACCCACAGGCGTCACCACCGTCTAAACACAGCCGCTGCCCCACCGCGATCCGTGCCATTACGTCGGTGGCCACAAATCCAGATCAATGGAGCTCTTGGGAGGTGTACCACCAACATCCACGCACCGCAGCACCCCATATCCCTGAATCCATCGCATGAAGCTCAGATACGGCCATCATCGGGAGCAGCACCTAACGGCCGCCGCCCCCGCAGCCACCCACGCTTCGAAAGCCTCAGATCCGGCCTCGCACCGCCAGTCGTCGGGACTCCTCCACCTCTGTTCCCACCGCTCGCACCTCCAACTCCTCCACCAACCAACCAGCCACCGCGCACCCCCGGAGCCCGCAAAGGAGCCCCCAAGGCACGCGTATCCCGCAGCAGGGAGCAACAGAACCGACCGCCGGAGGCCGGATCCACCATCCCGCCGCGCCACCGGGTCTCGAAGTCTCCTCAGCCCCGGGCCGGCACCGGCGGCAAAGGGAAGGATCCCGCCGCCGTCAACTTGTGCGGCCCAAGGCTTGGCCGACCCGATGCGGCGGCGAGGCGCCCTCGCCGGTCCTCACGCATACCGATGAGGAAACGCCGTCGGCCCGCTGGATCACCGCGCACCGCCACTCCAATGAAGGAACCCGCCGCCACCATCCTTGCGAAGCCGCACGCGCCTGCCGGGCGGCCTGCTCGCGGCGGGGGGGAGGGGAGGGAGGGAGGGAGGAGAAGGGAGGTGGTGGCACTAGGGTTTGTCGCCCGGGAGTCGCCCGCGTGAGGGAGCGACTCGCGGGACGGGTGTATCGTATCCGTGTAGCTATTTGACAAGCCTCCTAACTTCCATTAACTTTTGTGTCATATCGGAAGGAAAAATATAAAGCACACAAGGATATTAATTTATTTACCCTATGAGCTAAATTTTTTGTTACATGAAAACCGACAGGGTTATTTATATTCTCCTACTCCCTCCGTCCCCATTTAATTGTCATTGGGGAGGTGGGCACAAGAACTAAGGTAAGTGGCTAAAGACCAGAACACCCCTAGATAACAATCATTGCATTCTGCAGTGTTGAAATGGCCCACGGCTTTTGTTCACCCACTCCGCACCCTTTTTACAATAAACAAATCAAACTTCGCATCCTTCAAATTGATCTACACCCCTTTGCGCGGCGGAGTGCTAGGGCGACCAGCGCGCACCGGCAGAGTGCCCTAGCCAAGCCCGGTGTGGCCGGCGGCGGCGCCATGGCGGCCATGGCGCCTCGGCGCGACTCGGCGAGAGAGCGAGCTCGGGGAGAGAGGGCCGGCGGCGCCGCAGCCAGGAGCGGGCGGAGGAGCGTGCACAAGCCACCTTTTGCCGCGCCACGCCGAGGCCGCCGGCAGCCGCCGGAGATGGAGGGCTGGAGAGAGAGAGTGTGTGTGAGAGAGAGAGAGAGGGTGCGGTGGCGGAGGGGAGCGGTGGAGAGGACGGTGGGGAGAGAGAAAGAGAGGAGGGGGAGATAAAGGCTGCCTTGGTCGCTGGTCGGCCGAGCGTGGTGTCAGTACTGGTCCTTACTAAAGCCTACGACGAGAGTAGTGAACGACGATTATTTGGGGACAGAGTACTGTCGCTAGAATGATGATTAAAACGGGACGGAGGGAGTACGTGTCAAGGGAACCGACAGGTTAAATTGAATTTTCCTGTGAGTAGTTTTATGCCCGTCAAAAACCGACAGGTTAAATTGAATTTTCCAGTGAGTAGTTTTATGCCCGTCAAAAAAAATTTCATGACACACAGAAACATTGGTGTTTCCAGTAGTGTCTGCACTAGCGCCGCACCCAACTCGCCTTCGTCCAGCTCGGGCCCCCTCCCCCACGGTTTTCCCTCCGCACTAGTAGATCCAGCCAAGGAAGCCACAATCTCCCTCCATGTGGAGTCTGGTGCTGCTTATTGTAGGCTCGGTAAGCCCTTCATCCTCTCCCCCTCTCCTCTGTCAATCTCCCTCACCCCCTCTCCCTCGCAGATCCGGTGGTGGAGGCAGCGGAGGAGGCAGTGGCAGGGCTAGGGTGATGAGCGTCGGTGTCCTCCTACTTTTCGGCACCGTTGTTGCTACCAAATCTTGAGCGCGGCGGGCGGGAGCACGGCAGCAGCGGCGACGTTGCAGTCATTCCGTTACCGTGTAAACCCGTGGCCGGACCAGACCAAGCCAATCCAGGTACGACGTCGGAGCCGCTGTGTAACCGCTTAAACCGGACCAACCCACTCCGTGTGCTAAAAAGTTGGGTTGGGCTGCAAACCCGCTCAAAGCCGCAAAACCCAAACCATGAACAGGGTGAGTTGGCACTTGTGTTTTCTTCAGCAGCGAGGTACGCGCAAGCAGAAAGCCGAAAGCCTTCTTTCGTGTTTCCTACAGAACAGATCTTTTCGAATTTACAATTACGCCGATCAATCTTGGTGCCAACTGCCAAGTGGAACTCCAAGATGTGCACACAGTGTCATCCAAATGGAAGGGTCACAATGCCTAGGGAAAAGCCAATAGGAAGCGAACGAGCTCGTAGCTCGGTGGTAGCTCCGGCAGTGGCCGAGCTAGCCCACCCACGATCGAATCCCGGTATTTCCCCAGAGGGTACTGTAGGCCAGTGACCTCAGTAGACGCGTTCCGAGCAGTCCCGAGTAAAGCTCCGGAGCCTCGGGCAGTCCACCTGCGTTTGAGCGTGCGGTCGGCGCGGGTGCCCATATACGAGTCTTACATGATAGCCAGTGCTCCTGGTATGTTTAAAAAAAAAAAAAAAAAAAAAAAAAAAAAAACCAATAGGAACATTTCCAATTCTCCCTGAATATAGACCGTCTAGGCGCCATCTTTCTGAAATGCGTTTGTACCGCAGTCCAAATACACGGGTAGAGAAACATTTCCCGTTCTCCCTGAAATAGTATCTTTGATGAAATATTCCAAGCCTGCACTTGTCATGAGTTGTGAACATTGTCCTAAATTTTTTTTTTCAATAATGGATAATAAAATCCGGCCTCTATATCCAGGGATGTACACAACCAATTATTACAAAGTTTTGAAAGGATAAAAACAAACGCAAGCCAAATGTCTGTAACATCGACAAAGGAATTAAAGCAAACGGAAAAGATGCTTCCACCCTCTATTGGAAATTTCTAAAGCAACCATCTCCAATTGCTTGCTCAACACAACGAAGGCGTCCTTTGCTTGCTCAGCACGCTGCAGCTGGGCCCAGAAGCGTAGCCAATAAGCTCCCCTGAAGATAACCTGCATAATAGAGTTAGATTTCTTTTTTTAAAAAAAAATCGTGTCATTGCGACATCTCCAGATGGCCCAGAATAAGGCAGCCACTCCAACCCAGATAAGTGGCTTAGTCTGTTTATGTTGATTATTAAGCCAAGTACCAAACATATGGTCAATAGAACTAGGTTGGGTAAGGTTTGTAGCATAGAAAATAATCCTCCAAATCATCTTAGCAAAAGGGCAGTCAAAAAAAGAGGTGTCGGATAGTTTCATTCATGTTACAACACTCACATTTCTGACTCCCTTTCCAATTTTTCCTAACAAGGTTGTCTTTAGTCAAAACGACACCTCTTTGAAAAAACCAGAGGAAGATTTTTATCTTTAGAGGTATTTTCCATTTTCAGATCCTCCTATGATGGAAGGGTGGATTTGTATCTATAACATGAAGATACATAGACCGGACCGAGAAAACTCCGGATTTGGATAAAGGCCATTTAAAATAGTCTTTACCATCCACCAGAGCCACATTGGAGATCTGAGCTACAAGGTTAAGCCACTGCAAAAGGTTATTATCCACTAAAGATCTCCTAAAGAAAATATTAAGAGGATTAGAGGACATAACTTTCGAAACCGTTGCACGTCGATCCCTAGCTTTCCTTAGTATCGCACACGGCACATCGGCAGTTATCAGTCTTCTGTGTGTAACTGCGTGGTGACAACTGCAAAAGCCGGGACCATCCAGCTGAGCTCCTCGTCGTGCCGGGAATGGCAATCTGTTTTGGTGAAGTATGACAACGTAGCTTCTGACACTCATTTAGTGCACTAAACAGAAAATAAAGGATTTGCACTGCCTCAGGTCTCGGCTAAGTGTAAACACTAGTGTAAGGCCATGTTTGGTTCCATAGAGCTAATAATTAATTGTTAATAATTCTCTCATTGGATCCAAAATTCCAAACAGATATAGCTAATTGTTAGTTGAATACCTAACTAACAATTGTTTCACTAGTTGGACAAAGCTAGCTAATAGTTAGCTAGCAAATATAAGCTATGAACCATTTGCTAGCTAACTATTAGCAGTTAATGTATCCAAACGGCCGGGTCTCACATTACCATCTAAGCACATATGTACTATCTTAATGGATTCGGCCAGCAGTTCTCCTTGGTAAAAAACACGCGTGGAAGAGACATCAGACATGGTGGGGTTGCGGCGTGGATAGGATCGAACTTTATCTCTGCAGTTGCAGACAGAGGCGATCTCCATCTGAACGCTGTGAGTGATGGGCCATGGGGCCTCCGGTCCGGAGCCCATGCAGATGGACAATGCATCTCAACCACCGATATAGCTATAGGCGCATAATGTCGTGCATGCGTGCTATATACTATATGTACTGCCAGTGTCAGTTTATTCTTCTGAAGAACTTATTATATTGACATTTGATTTGATGCAATCGGAGTAACCCAGTTTAGGTCATGTCACAACTCACAAAGAGAGACAGACGTCTCGACAGATGTGGATCGGAGCCATTGTACTCTGATACCTGTGGATGAAAACGGATCGGATACGAACGGATATCACTGATAGTACATTTGTTTTCATATTTCTGGTCGGATTCGAATACGGATAATGTCAGTGATAGGATACAATTGGAGGTCGACATCATAAATATGCAATTTGAGTATTCGGATACGGATACGGTATCGGATGTTGAACATCCGGACTCGGATACGGATAGATCTGAACTCCTCTAAACGGATTCGGTTGAACGGACAGTCGGATAAATATCCGTATGATTTTCATCCATACTGATACCCATGTACTCCTTCCGTCCCATTGAGATTGTCGTTTTTACTTTTGAGTACCGTATTTGACCATTTGTTTTCTTCAAATTATTTTAGCAAATCATACAATAAATAAATTATAATTAAAGTATCTCCAACGATAAAATAAGCTATAATAAAATAAATAATATTTATATAAAAATTTAGAATAAGACGAATGGTCAAACAAAATGGCATGGAGTCCAAAACGACAATCTCAATGGGACGGAGAGAGTATAACAACGGGATCCTACTGTAGCAGAATCGTTCTGCATGCAGGCGGCAGGCCCTTAAACAATGACACTTCCCGCGTACAATTTTTTATGAATTACTAGTAGGAACCCCCGCGCAGTTGCACGGGCTAGCGAGGTATAACATATATGACTTTGCTCATTAAAACAGAAGAATTACAATAAATGTATGACACTTAGCAAATACTGGCATTTGGGGATTTAATCATATCATGTAATCTTTGCATTCATAAAATACAGAGTGGTCGTTCCACGGATTGGTTCTGGTATCATAAGTAGTGTTTGGGAGTAATGAGAAAGCGTTTCACTAAAATGGAAAACCATTTCCTTTTAAGATATTTTACGAAATGTCAAAGAAATAGAAAACCATATAAAAGCAAGTAATTTTGCAAACAAATCTTGCCGCACCGAAGACCGAACATACCATATCGTGAGCCACTTGGGCAGCCTGGAGTCTGGCATCGAAGAGATCATTGTCCAGATTGCTATTTGTATGGCATATCTTTGAAAGGTGACCAGGTTTAACGAAACCATGCTGATGTAAAACAAAGCTCGAAGATTTAGAAATCTGAGTATAAACTAACTGATCTGAATATGGAAAATGGTGGAGGAACCAACCGAGGATGAGACACTACTACAGCACAGGTTTGTAGGGGCGGCTCCAGATGGTTTGTAGGGGCGGTTTTGGGAGCCGCCCTAAGCAACCGTTTTACAAATAAACGGTTTGTAGGGGCGGTTTTCCAGCCGCCCCTGCTAATCGATTTGTAGGGGTGGCTGGTGATTGAGCTGTCCCTACAAATCATTTCCAGATTCGCTAGAAAAAATAACAAAACAATATCAAAACATTTTTTTTTTAATCGGAAGAGGCCTTCACTGGTCAGACCATCCGCTCCGCCAAAGTTGCAAGCAGCGGCATTTTTCGCGTGAAAATCGTGCGCTTCGTGGCCGTGGGGGTTCGAACTCATGACCTCACGCTCCCACGGAGCCTCCTCTACCACTGCACCACACACTCACTTGTGCCTATAAGCCATTTCGGTTTCCACATATTATACTAAACCAAGTGTAAATTGATTGTTTGAGGTCCTAAATAAATTCAAATTAAAATATTGTCAACTACAAAGTTTCATAACTTTTCAAGATCTACAACTTTCGTTTAAGAAGTTTCTCCATCCGAGGTCGTTTACAAAATTTGAATTTCAAATTTGAGGGAGAAGGACGTAGTTTTGCATGATAAGATGCATTCAAATGAAAAACTTGTCAATTACAAAGTTTCATAACTTTTCAAGATCTACAATATTTATTTTGGTTGTTTCTCCATCCGAGGTCGTTTGAAAAATTCAAATTTGAGGGAGAAGGACGTAGTTTTGCATGATAAGATGATTTCAAATCAAAAAGTTGTCAATTACAAAGTTTCATAACTTTTCAAGATCTACAATGTTTATTTTTGTTGTTTCTCGTTCAAAGGTCGTTTGAAAAATTTAAATTTCAAATTTGAGGGAGAAGGACGTAGTTTTGCACGATAAGATGATTTCAAATCAAAAAGTTGTCAACTACAAAGTTTGATAACTTTTTGAGCTCTATAATGTTTATTTTGGTCATTTCTCCATCCGAGATCATTTTAAAAAATTCAAGTTTAGTATTTCATTTAAAATATTCGGCATCTATTTGTAGAGCGGCTCTATATTTGTAGGGGCGGCTCAATATAGAGCCGCTCTTACAAATCGATTTGTAAGGGCAGCTGGATATTGAGCCACCCCTACAAATCAACGTCATTTGTAAGGGCGGCTTGTAACACCAACCGCCTTTACAAATCAATTTGTAAGGGCGGCTCGTTTGAGAACCATTTGTAAAGGCGGCTCAATATAGAGCCTAGAGCCGCCCTACAAAAAAAAAAGGTGTTGTTGCTATAAATCGTTTTTGCAGTAGTGAGATGATGAATTAGGAAAATTTATAGCATAATAAAAAATTGTACATGAACTGTAATGAAGGTACCTCAATGTGGATCGAAGTTTCAAAATCCATGAATTTGGGAACACACCTACAACCAAAAGTTGGCAGATATTTAGATACGTTGGGAACAAAGAACTGAACTTGATAAATTGATTTTTTTTCAAAAAAGTGGCAACAGAAAGGCAAGGGCATGTACTTTAATCACTTATCTATTTTAACAATCCTATAATGCTCAAGCAAATAAGATATCTTTATGACTCCTCTGCATATGAAATTGGCAGGTACTGAAAAGGCAAGAAAATCACCAGTGGCAAACACTCTGAGACGACATTTTTTTCCAGGTCCATTGATTCTCCTTGGAGCCCACTGAACGGTCACAGCCCTGGCAAGCTGCTCTTATCGTAGCTTGAGACACAATATGCGTCCACAGGAAGATGCGCCTCTTGCAGAACGATGTGATACATAATAATTTTAAGATGGCATGTTTTTTTCATAACTGGAAATGGAACCATCAATAAAGACAACAACAGCACCTTTAGGCTATCATCTCAGCACCTTTGCAATCTCATGCCTTGAGATCAGTTCTGCAACGATTGTCCGGAAGAGAGCAGCATCTAACCGATAGAAAGATGAATGGCTCCTCCGCCACAACCCATGGCCACGTCGCCCAAAATGTTCTCGGCCGTCCGATCTCCCATCCTACGGCCACCAACCACCCCACCGGATTCAGCTTCTCCGGATTCTTGCCTGAAGCTGGCTTCTTTCCTCACTTCTCCAGCTTCAATCCGAATCCAGTCAAGTAAATAAATAGCCAGCTTCCGGCTTTCCCTCCCCCCACTCAAAAAAAAAAAAAAAGGCGAAAAAAAAACAGCGGCCTCTCGTCTTCTCCATCCCTCTCTCCTGACGCGGAGACAGGACGGGCGACGGCGCCGGGCTCCCGCCGCCCGGCGGCCATCCTCCTCCACCACCGCCACCCTCCCTCCTCCTCCTCCCCTCGTCGCCCTCTCCCCTTCCCTCGCCGGGGAGCTGCAGCCTGGAGGCGGCGGCGCCGCTGCGCCAAACCCTAGCAGCGCGGTGGCTGCCATCGGCGGCGGGCGGCGGCGACAGCCACGCGTGGTCGCAGTGACGGCGATGCCGGCGGTGGCGGCGGCAGCTCTCCCTCTCTTCCTCCTCCTTCCCTTGTGCCCTCTCCCTCTTGCGTCGCAAGGTTGGGGGCGGCGGCTGCTGGCCGCCCTCGTCGATGGGGGGCCCAACCGCGGACGGGCTCCTCGCCCCCGCCCAGCGCCGCTGGGACGCCCTCGATGCGACGCCCCCCACCAGGCTGCCTGCTCTCGTCTGCTCCATGAAACCCTAGGTATCTTATCCCTCTCTCTCTCCCTCTCTTCCAGGTCAATTGGTGGGTTCTTTACTGTGATGAAGTACAAACCAACCTATACCTTGTGTAATTGGGTCCTTGATTTGGTTGTGCGCATGAGATATTTTTTTAGTCAACTACCAATGGGTTGTTGCCTCTTGTGTGGACCAACGCAATTTGCCTATTCTGTAGAACCCGAGTCGATTTTGATCCAATAGTGACTTAAGTTGTACAGGTTGGTTTGTTATTGTTCAGGCAGATTCGAGTTTGTTCTAACTGTACCGTTGTCTACAGGCTGTACTGATGAAAATTGGACTGCAGAAACTTTTATTTTAGTAGTATGGCAGAGATGCATCCCACGCTAACTAATTAATTTCTGATTTCCAATTATCACAACAAGTATTATATAGGTCAACTATTGTTCCTTGGAATAGCCATCCTCTTAGCCGTAAATTATGCCATGCTTTCCAAGTTGCATTAGTGGTTAACACTCAAACATGAGTAGTGTCTCACTGAAACTGAAATGCGAGACTTTGAAAGTCTGAACTCTGAGCTATTCTATTCCTAGCTGTGAGAGATTTAGATTAAAATTTTTAATTTTTAATGCCTCCATGAACTAGCTTTTGTCTTATGCCTTTGTGTGTGTGTGGTCTAATAGAAATGATAATAAGATTGCACGTTGCTATTATCTTGATATGATATGTTGTCCTTTGCTTTTGGCAAAAGGAACCACATTCTTTGTTGGCCTCTGCTTTTCCTTCTTTCTTAAAACATTTCTATAGCAAAATTCTTAAAACACCTACTTATGATCATTGTCTATGATGCAAATAAACACATGAGTGTAATCTGAGATGTTTTTACTGCTTCTGGAGTGATAGATATATTCTTCTGAATTTTGGCCTCCTCATCATTGTCAATGATCGATGCTTATGATGATAAATTATATACTGTTATTTCTGAGCAAATGCCCTATTCCCGATGATAACATCGTCAAGCCTTTGGTTCTCCTATTCCTTTGAGTTTTCTAAGAAATTATGTGCACTGGTGTTTTCTCAAGTCAATTGGAGTCCCTGTTGTGCTGGCTGCAACTTCAATTTTTTACTGTATGAGACCAAGTGAATCAGCTTTCCATTTTTATTTCGGTCCCATTTCAAAATCAAGGATGGCTTCAATAAGGTAATACCCTGAACATTTTAAGCTTCGTGATTGGAAAACCGTGGCTACCTAAGAGTTCCCTTAATAGTCTACTGCATTTTCTTGGCTAGGGTAAAGTACCTGATTTTTAAAAGTGATTTATAGGTATAGAAAGGCAATGGTAGTATAAATAGAGCCATTAGCATTTTCTAAGGAATGTGAGATGAAGGATCATGTGATCTCTAGATTCATTGAAAAACATTTTATACATGTGAGAATGTCTCAATGACTACATAGATTTTGTATTAACTTTTTAGGAGACAGAGGGTTTACTTATGACTACCAACAATGCTGCCAAACGATGGATTCGTACCAGGGAATTTAGAGAAGACTAGGCTAAATACCTGAGGTAGTATGTTCTTAAAATCTTGGTTTGTTTGCTTGGTTGAAACTCCATTGCTGATATATTGTTGCTTATTCATGCTGTTGTGTGCTTCTATTTTAGGTGCCTTTATGGCCCACGTCTTTAAAAAACAAACATTTATGCATAGTTTAGTTTCTGTAAAGTTCACTACTGTGTAGATTTTGTTAAAAAGAACTATTTTGTCCATGTGACCATGTTCCTTTATAACACTACCAGAAATTGGACATTTCGTGAGAGTGCAAAAAGTCACGAAAAACGGTTTTACTCTCACGAAAAACAATGCGTGAGAGTACCCCGTCACGCTCAAGCTTGTTTTTTAATAATAACAAATTGGTGAGCAAAATTGGAAACAATTGGCGCATTCCTATTTTTAAAAATAAATAATAGAAACATTTGGTGACTAAAAAAACTGTATTTAATAGTTTTTTATTAAAATAAATAAGACTTAAATCCTAGAATCGGTTGAAACTTTTTTGTCAACATTATATACCAAAATGAGATGTTCATACAAGTTTTTATATTTTTTTAGCTAGTTTTTAGATTTTTTTAAAAAATGGCACCCTCGCATTAGTTTTCGAAGCTCTAGATTGTTTCAAATCGAAAATTCATGAATACGAGTTTTGTAGAGCTCTTCAAGATCTAATTTGCTATTAGAGTCAACTTTTCATTTTTCGAACTTTTGACGCGAAATTTGAATTTTGAATTTTTTTTCGCTCGGAACGGGTTTTCGAAGCTCTAGACGGTCTCTTCTTGAAAAGTCACAAATATCAAAAGTTCATAACTCATCAAGATCTACAATTGTTATTCAGGTCATTTTTACGTTTGAGAAAGCGTTCGGAAAGTGTAGTTCAAAATGGACAACTCTCTCACGGGAGTTCCAAAGACTCTCTTGAGATATATGGTTCTACGACTAGTGTTTTCTAATACTTTGTAAAATGGAAAAATGACCCATACAAAAAGTGTAGATCTTGATGAGTTCTAACACCCTTGTATTCAAAAGTTTTTCAGCCGAGGTCGTTTAGTGCTCCGTTTGATCAGGGTTTCACCAAGTCAAACTTTGGTGTTTTTGAAAATGGCACCTTCGAGCCCGTTTTCGAGACCCTAGCTGGTTTCAAATCGAAAAATTCATGAATACGAGTTTTGTAGAGCTCTTCAAGATCTACATTTGGTATTAGAGTCAACTTTTTATTTTTTGAAATTTTGACGCCTCGAAATTTGAATTTTGAAATTTTTTTGGCTCGAACGGGTTTGAAGCCCTAGACGGATCTCTGCTTGAAAAGTCACGAATACCAAAAGTTCATAACTCATCAATGTCTACAATTGTTATTCGATCATTTTTTCATTTGAGAAAGCGTTCGGAAAGTGTAGTTCAAAATGGACAACTCTCTCATAGAGTTCCGAGACTCTCTCTCGAGATATATGGTTCTACGACTAGTGTTTTCTAACACTTTCTAAAATGGAAAAATGACCCATACAAAAAGTGTAGATCTTGATGAGTTCTAACACCCTTGTATTCAAAAGTTTTTTTTTTAGAGAGAGGTCATTTAGTGCTCCATTTGATCTGAGTTTGACCAAGTCAAACTTTGGTTATTTTAAAAATAACGCTATCGAGTCAATTGTCGAAACTCTAGATGGTTTCAAGTCGGTGTTAGTAACATTCCATTTGATAGAGCATGATTTTAGAAACATTTAGAAAAAAGAATCACTACATTTGGAGTTAGTATGACGGAGAAAGACTTGTTGCAAAATTTCATTGTAGATTAAAATAAAAAAAGCTTTCGTTCGTGTTCTTGATTTTCTAGCATTTTAAGCAATTTTTTTCTATTGAAAAATATCAACTCATATTTCAAAACAGTGTTTTCATGAGTGTTTTTATGGTATTTCGTGAGAGTAAGCCTTTGGACGAATGGATTTCGTGAGAGTTTGCCGTCACGAGTGGGTGTTGCCACCATTTTTGCATCAATGTTTTCATGACTGTTTTTTGTGTTATTTCGTGGGAGTAAACCTTCATGAATGGATTTCGTGAGAGTTTGCTTTTTACGTGAGAGTTCACCTTCACGAATGGATGTTGCCATCATGTTAGCATCGGTGTTCTCATGAGTGTTTTTATGATTTTTCGTGAGAGTAAACCTTAACGAATGGATTTCGTGAGAGTTTGCTATTTACGTGAGAGTTCACCTTCACGTGTAGATGTTCGCACCAAGTTTCCATCGATGTTTTCATGACTGGTTGTGATGACATTTTCGTGAGTGTAAACCTTCACGAATGGAATTCGTGAGAGTTTGGTAGTTCCGTGAGAGTAACCTTCACGAAAAGAGGTGATTTTCATGATGGTACGTGGAGTACTCTCATGAAAACAAGTTTCCGTGGCGGGATTTACATCACTCTCATGAAAATATTAGTTTCGTGAGAGTTTATTTTCCACTCTCATGAAAAATCGCCCCTCTCACGAAATGTCCGGTTTCGGGTAGTGTAATCGACCCAAGCACATGTCTTATCAGCGACCTTTTAGAAATAAAATAACACGCAGCCATCATCATAGCTATCATGTTTTATCTTTTATACAGATGTTACATAAATCAGTACATGCTCATTTAAAAATAATCATGAATGTCTTCCTTTTCGTTCTTTGGAAATTTAAGTTTATTTCTAAATTGGTCTACCAAACAGTGGACTTGATTGGTGCAACAACCACAGTACAATTGGTAGTACTAAATGAAACCTGTCAGGCAGTTCAGACAGTTTGTACAGATTCACAATACGCAGAGTTCCATTAGAAACTAAAGATTGATGATATGAAGTAGAGCTAACAGATATTTTTGCATGATTTGCAGGGTATTATACTGGGGTGGATGATAGTGGGGAAGATTTCCTTGTCTTGGGTACACGTCAGTGAGCTTGGTAGCAACACAATCAAATTAAGGTGCAGATTTTTGCCTTCATCTGCTACTATGAGGCCTTCACAGGCAACATGTGCAAGGTGATATATGTTTTTGGTTTGCACCTCAACTCCATAAATTTGCTTGCACACAGCTGAAACCTCTTGCTTGCAGACATTCTAAGCATGGACAATTGAAGGGTATTTTTTTATCAACTGGAATAGTTCAGGTCAGTTGCATACATAACGATTGGTTTGCTTTCACCTGAAAGCTCTTGCTTTAGCCCTAACTTTGTCCTTATTTTTATTATCTCAAATGTTTCCTTATCCATTGTAGACACCATATTTTTCTGTATACAATATGTCTCATGTGCCCACCGACAACTGGAATCAGGATCTCTCCTAACTCAGCACTTGACTGTTGTGGTCTTTCTTATGTGTCTTTCATTGGTGTGCACAGGTTGTGGTGAATCTTCTTCCTTTCGAAAGCAATAGGGTTGTAGGTTCATGTAAAAACCATATTTCATTCGTTTTAATGTTGTTTACTATGCCTACCACTCAAGTTAGCATAGCTCGAGTCTTTACTGCACAGCTGAGATGTCCCGCTGTAATTTATGTGGTTGTTTCCCATGCGTATGGACAGGATGTCGTACATGTATGCCTTCTAATTTTAGAAAAAAAGAATCTTCTCACCTTACAACATGTGGACATTAGTATTCCTTTTATGTTAGGTTCATGCTTAACAATTCAAAGAAGACTCTGTTAGTTCAATTGAGCAGGTAAGTCACTGAATAATGTTCGGTGGTAGTTATGCAACAAAAAATAGTTCTTTATAATCTTACCTCTTTTTTCTTCAGTCTTTTTCAAAATAAAGTTGGTGCACCACTTCGCGTTATTGGTGTACGAACACTGCTGCTCGCCCACACAACTAACAGGTAGGCTCTGTCTCTGGCTTCAGTTTTATGAAGATTTAGAAATAATGCAGCCTACATTCCGAATCATTACTGCTAGCCTAACCTCGCTCCACCTTAGAATTAAATAGATAAAGAGATGTGGTATATTTTTGTCAATGGCTAAAAAAGACATATTTGATGTGTACACTGATAAAAGATATGCATTTGCTGTTCAGCTCAAAAGTAAATACACCTGCCTATTTGTGATACTAATGCATGTCTGAGAGTGGCAAGGTCAACATCCATAATTCAAATACTTCTTCCTTTTAGTTTACTTTCGGTTTCATACATGCACCTGCCTATTTGTGATGATATGAGTGGGATCTACTAATGCATACTGAAAGTGAGAAGATTTATAACATCAAAAAAACCTTCATTTGTGATACCTAATAGAGGTGCAGACAAAACCTTCATTTGTGTGGCTTCATTTAGCAGCTCAATGTCCTTTCCAGTTCACATGTATATATACTAATTGCAACTACATTGTTCGTAGGCCATGTTTGCGCTGATATAAGAGGAGTTAACCTCTAATTCGATGATTTTGACATACTGTTGCTGAGCCCACAGGAAGGTACCTCCTTGTTTTCTAAAAGTGATATACACCTCACCAATACATATGCAAGGCATGGGGAAACTGTGTAAGCCTTGCTACGTATTGTAAGTCCTTTTTATGCACGACTTTGCTGTCCAGCCGTTCTCTAGCTATACTAATTTACTCACTAAATCATATGGAATATACGCCCAAAGTACTAATTAGTTGTGTACGAAATTGTTATGAATGTTTTTTTTTTTTTTTTTTTTGCAGCATTGTGATCTCATATCATCAGTTAAAGATTTCTAAAATTCCAGGTTCATTTTCTCAACAAACGAGATGGACGACTATAATCGTAAGGACATATTATTGACACTCTATTTACATTCCCTATCTACATATATAGTTTACGTGAATGCACTCTATTAATTCTGCTCTTTCTTTTACATGGATACATACAACTAGCCACACCCCGACGAGATAGTGACTCCGAGTCTTATGAGCCAGGATGGGAAACGGACCATGAGTATTGGAAGGCAGATTAGGTTGCAAATGTAATAGCAATTCATCTATCCACAGTGAACACCATATCAATGCCGCTGTCAATCTCTCCTGCCAATGCAAGCCCTTCTTTTATCAGTAGTCAGACTATATTATTTTGGGTATTGTAATCTACAGCCTGTCTGAATTATCATGTGTATAAATAAGCAGGCACTTTAATGAAATAGCCTATCTCCATAGAACATTCATGTTATTCTTCCCAATGAATTTACACTGCTTCCAGAAATTTACACATGACCAGGCGCGCGGAGGCGCGCGCTTTGTACTAGTGTAAGTAATGAGTGCTTGTAAATAGCGATGGGAAAGATACCTGGATTAACATGTGTAGAATTGCTAAGGTGACATGGTAAATGTATTGGAGTGTCGGCTATCGATCATTGTAAAGCATTGCAAAGTGGCAGTTTGAGATGGAAGCAAGAGAAGGTATGATTTTACCTTCCTTTATGTTGACACAACTATCTGTGCAGGCTCTTCAGTTTAGCTTTGTGCATGGCAACGCTGAAGAAAAGAACTGGAATACCCTAGACTTCGTTCGTGCAACCTGTAAAAAAAAATGGATGGTGGAAGGGCTTTTTTTTTTTTGAAACCACGCCTAAGCGCGTTTTTCATTAAGCAGGTAGAGTTTGCAACAGACAGATAACACCGGTTACCAAGGGCAGCCCTATCACTACTGGATACACAGTTGTAGATTACATTGAAACAAATCTTGCTACTGAGCTAAGAAACAGGACGATGATCAGGCCCTCGCAAGCAGGACAGCCAGCTGCCTGTAACCCGCAGAACACCATGCAGCTGCCTCATCCCGAATGTCATCAGCAAGCTGTACCGCCGACGTTGTGATCCCGTTGAAGGTTCTGGCGTTGCGCTCCTTCCACAAGAGCCAGCCAGCAAGGAAGAAGAGCGAGTCGAACCCTCTACAAGAGGGTATAGGGATCCTCTTTCGAGTAAGCATCCACCAGATGAAAACTCTCTCTTCTCTTACGTCGACTAGATCTTGCAAATGTAGCCTTGTGATGATGATGTGCCATACATCCTGCCTAAAGGAACAGCCCAGAATGATGAGATCCATGGTTTCCGGGGTCTGGTCGCACAAGATGCAGTCTTGAGACGGTTGTAGCCCATGCCGAAACCTGCGATCACCAGTCCAGCAGCGTCCGTGCAACACAAGCCAGAAGAAGAAGCAAACTCGAGGCGGCGCGGCAACCTTCCAAAGCTGTTTGGCTCCCAGGACTGGCGAGGATCCAAAAAACATGGCACCATAGGCAGACGCCGCCGAGTAGGAATGATCTCCTGATAGCATCCAGGTGAAAGTGTCCAGGTGAGGCGAGAGGTGTACCTGATCCAGCCGGTCACATAACTTGTCGAACTCCACCAGCAGCTGCAAGGTAACTGCCCCAGTGATGTGATGAACCCACATGTTGTTCAAAAGAGCTTCAGCCACCGTGGCTCTCCTTCGCCTTAGGCTGACTGTTGCGAGGACGGCCGGAGCGATGCTGCCTATTGATAATCCATCGAGCCAGCAGTCAGTCCAGAAGAAAATAGATTCACCATTTCCCAGGTTGAAGGATGTTGCAGCCTAGAACAAGGACAGCACCGCCTTCTCCTTCGTTCGTGGCACCAGCCCGGACCGCCGCTCCTGCCATACCCAGCGAGTACACAGCGCAATTCCGGTTCTCCTGAGGTCAGATATGCCGAGGCCACCAAGCTCCTTTGGTCTGCACATGGTGACCCATGCCACCTTGCAACGGCCACCGGCCACCGTCTCATCCCCTGCCCAAATGAAAGCTCGTTGTAGCTTGTCAATCAGATCAATGGCCCAAGGAGACTGAAAGGTCCCTTATGGTTTTGGTAATTGAGTGACAACATTAGGTGAACTAATATTATGTGATTGAGATAATACACAGGAGATTAGTTCACATGTGATGACATAATGAAGGAGCTTTATTGCATATGAGACATGACATGGAGTCATGTGACCAAGGTGGTGAAGATCAAGATGAGGCTTGGGTCGACGGACCGGGTGCAGGTGTGAAGGGCAAGTCAAGGCTTTGAAGCGATGGACCATGCGATGGTGAAGCTTGGGCAAGACTTGGCGCCGATGGACCGACACAACGGTGAAGAGCAAGTGAGGTCAAAATCGATGGACCAAGAGTGTCACGTGACGATATGAAGTGGATCATATCATTTGGTGATTGTGTCGGTGCATGTGGTGCATTGGCATAATGGAGAAAGACGGTGGAGATGGAAATGCGCAAGGCAAAGGTATAACCTAGGGCATTTCATTTCACCAGTCTAAGGTTGAGTAGAGAAGTGCTTGACCGGATTTAGGATAGATGGCCGTACTATCAAGAGGGGCAAACTTGTTTGCATATCGGTCATCTAGTGCCACATGAGCGATCTAACATTGTGACATGCTAGGATAGAGTGGCGTGGTGAGTTGAAGTGAAAATCCTTTGAAAATGATTGCGAAAATGCTAACTCAAAGCACATGGTGATGTACACTTGGTGGTGTTGGCACATTTGCAAAGGTGGTGGTGTTTGCAAGGGTTGAGATGGGTTTGGGTCCCTCTCTCCCTCCGGGGGGATTCGGCGCTTTTGAGAAAATGAAACACCTATTTTCTATTATGCCGGATGCAACTTGTTGGTGAAAACATGCTATCCCTGGAGCACAAGTTGGTTTACTTGTTGGCTAGCATGTATGTGGAAAGGTGGAGAAGTTTGCGTCGATGATGGGCTGTAAAACGAGGTTTTACATGCGTCGAACGCTGAGGACGTGGACGTCGGACGCTGGTGGTGCGTCCGGCGCGTGGTGGCACTAAGCAGGTCGGCCGGTGTCGCGTCGGCAAGATCCGGGCGGTTGTGCCTCGGACGCAAGGTGGCGCGAGGCCAGCGTCCGGCGGCTGCTGATGGTGTTGGATGGCCGAACGTGTCTTGAACGCGCCGACGCCGCTGGTGGCGCGTCCGACGACGGCCGCTCGGGCGTCCGACGGTGGCGTGGTTTGACATCGTCTCTGGACTGCGTCCAACACAGAGGAGCTGCATCCGACGCATGGCGTAGGACGCGTCCGACGCGTGGTTGCTGAGCGCGTTTGGGATTGAGCCATTGGCGGCAACGGTCAATTCAAACGGCTAGTGACACGTGGCGCGTGGAGGAGCATCAGACGCTAATGTGCAGCGTCTGACGGTGAGCGGCTGGCGCGTCCGGCGCTCACGGTTTTTGCCCAGTGAGGGGCAACGGCTATTTCAGCCCATGGGGCTATAAATACATGGTGTGGCCGGGCATGGCCGGGGCTGAGCACCTTGGGGACTTTGTGTCCATGCTTGAGAGTGCTAGAGAGCCCTCCCACTCACATATGCTTGATAGTGTTCATCCTATTGTGTGAGAGATCGAGTTCTAGTGCGTTTCGTTGAGAGATCGTATTCGTGGCACTAGGTGATCGTGTTGCAAGCTCGTGGGCTTGTTGCTCTTGGAGGTTGCCACCTCCTAGACGGCTTGGTGGCAAGAGACTCCGTGGAAGCACGCTTGGAGAGTGTGCGGTGCTCCGGAGAGGAGATTGTGAGAGGTTCGGTGCTCACCTCGCGGGGATCGCGAAGAGTAGCCTTATTGGATTGCTCGTGTCATTGAGTTACCGCACTTGTGTGTGTGTGTTCATTCACGGTGCCTTGAGGGGCTCACTTGAGAGTGGTGTCTTGCAGTGCCTTGTGGGGCGTGCCTTGAGGGGCAAGTGACTTGATGGTCACACCGGAGAACCATCTAGGTGAAAACACCGGAGGAACCACCCAAGGTGTTGGTCGACACAATAAGACGTAGCTTGGTGGCAACCAAGTGAACCTAGGAGAAATCGCCGTGTCATCATGTGTCCACTCTTCACGGTGGTTTGCAATCTTCCTCACAAGCTTGTGTTTACATTCTTTACTTTCATACATAGCTTGTATAGTTGCTCTAGTGATTAGTGGCTTGTGTAGCTTGCTAATCATCTTCTTGCTTGTGTAGTTAGAAGTAGAGTAAGTTGCTTTGCTTAGCTTGTGTAGTTAAGTAAAGTTGAGCTCTTGGGTTCGGCTTGTGTAGCCGTGTCCTTGAGCATCCAGTGAGGTTAGGTTGGCTTTGTGCTTTTGCTCATTAGATTTGTGTAGGTGCTCACCCGCTTGCCAGAGTACTAGTTGCTTAGGTTTGTATGACCTTGCAAGCTAGACTTGTTTAGTGTGCACTAGCTAGATTGGCACCTTGCTTTCTTGTTTAAGATCTTTTACAAGGTGCATCTAGAGTCATAGTTAGAGGGGTGGAGTCTTGGCTAGGCCGATAGATTTATTTCCGCACTCATATTAGTTAGCCAGAGCGTTTAGTTTTAAAAAGGACTATTCAACCCCCCCCTCTAGTCCGCCATCTCGACCTTATAGAGACAGACAAAGAGCGATGGAGGCATGAATTGGGATGGCAGACAACGTTGCTTTCACCAATGCCGTGCGCCCAGCGGCATTCAGCAAGTTGCCTTTCCATCTAGGGATATGTGAGGCCACCTTGTCAACCAAATGTTGCTCATCAGATCGTTTTAGCTTGGTCACAGAGAGCGGAATGCCAAGGTAACGGCAAGGAAAAGTGTCCACCCGACATGCATCCTCTGAACACACTGCATGTCCATGTCCGAGCAGTGAATTGGTGTTGCCATGCTTTTGTCAAGGTTGGAGAACAGCCCAGAGGCTTGGCCGAAGATGTTGAGCACTCCTCTGACACATAAAAAGGCTTCGATCATCCGGCTTTAGGAACAAGACGAGATCATCGGCGTAAAGGCTTACTCTATAGCCATCCAGGCCGCTGCAGCATGTCACGACTTTCCACTCTGCACAGAAGTAGGTTTAGAACCTCCATTGCAAGGACAAAGAGCATTGGTGACAGGGGGTCCCCTTGCCTCAAGCCACGAGCAGGACAAATCCTGCGGCCTAGCCTCCCATTGAGCATAATCTTTGTACTTGCCATTGACAGGACAATGGAAATCCAATTCCTCCATCGCAACCCAAAGCCCATATGTTGCAAGACCTCCAGGAGGAAAGGCCAGGCAAGCGAGTCGAAAGCCTTGGCTATGTCGATCTTCATCAGCACACACGAAGTACGGCGCTTATGGATTGCCTTACAAGCTAACTGTACCCCCCTAAAATTGTCATGTAAGCACCTTCCTTTGATAAAGTCACTTTGGTTAGCCTGTACTAAGTCACCCAGGAACCCAGCCAGCCGATTGGCCAAGCACTTTGTAATTAATTTCCCAAAGCTGTGGACTAAGCTTATGGGGCGGTAGTCACGGATCTCCTCTGGGTGATCTTTTTTCTTTAACAGAATCATATAGGCATCGTTTAGGTGATGAAAACTTCTTTTTGAGTCTTTGGGAAAGTACATCAAACAACTCCATAATTAGGAGGAATGACAGTGATGATGCACAGATCGTTCCATTCAGATTCTATGAGCGACATGGATATCTAATAATCTTTCTTAATTGTGACCCAGGCCACTTTTTGAAAGTATGGGGCATGTACTTGGAACAAAAAGGAAATAGGGTGTGCAGATTAAGAACCGCCCTGTAAGATTTGTTTTTTTTTTTTCTTTTAATTTTGCAAAAACACCCTGCCACACAGCAGACGACCTCTCCTCGTCTCTTCGCGAGACGACGAGTCTGGCTCGTGCTCCAACGCACCGTCGTCTGCGTAGAGTCCCGTTGTACGCGAAATCGACGAGCCCGGGGATTCAGTGTGGGCAAGCGCGCGGAGGAAGTGCGGGAGATGGATTTTGCGCGCCAAATCCTACTTCGGTGCGTATATGTTCTTCGTTCTTCTTGATTCCTTCGACCACAACGAGATGGAGCACTCCAGCAACGCAGGCAAGGCGGCGGCGGCGGTGGGAGTACCGGCGAGGCGGAAGGGCAAGGTCGGCAGCGGATCCAGCTCGGCGGCTGACCTCTTCCCCGTTGGCCGAGAATCCCGCCCAGCCGCCGGCGGCGTCCTCCCTGTTGGTCGCGGATCCAGCCCGGTGCCCAGCGGCGTCGTCCCCGTTGGCCGCATCTGACCCGGAGCCTTGAATGGAAGTCCAGCGGCGTCGTCCCCGTCTCAACTAGATTCCCATTCCCTCCATCCCCATCTCAGTCTTGGTGGTGCTCAGATCCAACACGGTGAGTCCAATTTCCTCCATGACTGAATTTTGATTTTGTGCGCTAGTATAAGCTATCAGTTTATTTCTGGTATTTTGTGGTGTTCGGATCCAACAAAGAGGTAGAAATTTTGAGAAGCTTCGTGGTGCTCCGATTCCTGAAAGCTAACTGAAAATTTCTAGTCACGAAGCACTCTGAAATTCCTCACGAAGCACTCTGAAACTTGCTAGTCACTGAAATCGGATGCTAGCTAACTGAAATTCCTGTTATTCAGTTTATTCCGATCACGAAGCACTCTGAAATTTGCTAACTGAAACTAGTAAAATCGGATGCTAGCTAACTGAAACTACTAAAGTCAGTCAGTTTCAGTTCGCAGTCCTCAATGTCTAATTGTAAATAAATAATCAGAGTCCTATTGTTTCAGTTCACAGCTCACTATTCGGTATGTGTTTTAGCTTCCAGTTATCTATTGTCTAAAATGTCTGAAAATGCTGTTAGGAATTTCTATTTCAATGTTTCCTGGCTTACCTAAAACCATGATCTGTTACTTAGCAATTTTAGTTAGCAAAATGTCTGAAAATGCTGTTGTGAATTTTCAGGACATGATGTGATTTACATGGTGCTGTGATCTGCAGAGGAAGAGTTGTGAATGTATCTATCTAGTGCTGTGATCTTTTTGCGATTTTTTTTTTTTCGTGAAACTAGTGTTGTGATCTATCTAAACTGCTTCCTGAATGTGAGTAGTGTTCTGGACTGATGTGAGTGATCAGAGCTACCTGAATGCTAGGTTAGCAGTACATGCAACAAAAAAGCATACAAAGATCCAATTTAGGCTTGATCATATTGTGTTTCGTGCCGATCCTTGTATTAAATAACTTGTAAATGGACTTACAGACGCCCCACTGTACAAGTTGTCTGTAATGTTGTCTGTGTGCTGTTTTCTAGACAATTACAGACAACAAGCCGTCTGTGGGTTGAACATGCCCTAAGCCTGTAAAACCATCCAGCCCAGGCGCCTTCTCGCTTGGCAAGTCTTTAATCACTGCCCATACCTCCTGGGCAAAATTTGCCACAACACACCGTTAAAACATGTCTTTTGCTACAAACCATCAAAAAAAGTTGACTTTGTCAAAACACATCAAAAAACTTACTGAGTATGCCAGAACACACTACACTTATTATTATACTTAGGTTTAATGGGCAGCCACGCGAAATGCCAAAAATAACCTTACACTTTCATCCCTTTTGAGAGTCTGCTGTGCGTGCGTTTCCCTCGACTCACACTCGCCCGAGTGCCCCGTCCGCACGAGAGAGCGGGAGGCATCCTTCCGCGGCGGCGCTCCTCCGCCGACGCTTGGCTATGGCGGCAGCGGCGCGCGATAGGCGGCGGCGGTGCCCACGGACGGCGGCGGCGCTCCCTTCCTGTAGCAGCTAGCCGAGGAGCTGCAACGCCGGGTTCTTGCGTGTTCATTTGAGCTTGGTTGCTGCCATTTCTTGCGTGTTCATTTGATGGGCCTATTCATGGCGAGGTGCCCCCGGCCGGTTCTTGTTTTCTTTGTTGGGGTTAAGGTTCATCATGATCTGTGTGATATGCTTTGGGGAAAAGTTCTGAGGCTGGGCTCTTAGCTACATATGGTAATCTGATCTGCTCTATTGCCAGTCTAATCTAGTCTGCTTCGAGGCCGGCCGGCCATGATTTTGATCTTTTGGGGAAGGGAAGAGATTTTTCCCCCTTTCTTCCTGTTCTTCGGAAGACTATCGAACTTTTGGATTCCCGCATGTAGATGCAGGCCTGTTCCTGGATCGATTCTGATCATCAGGCCAGGGGCGGATGAGGAAAAAAAAAAAAGCTATCTCAATCCTTACACAACTACTAGTACTGTACACTAGCTTGACATGTTTTTGTATGAGCAAGGGTAAACCTGTCAAGATTTATGTGTTCTATGACTTATTTGAGGTGGATATGTTATTATATGAGCTGTAGTGTCCATTAGCAAATATACATGGTTTTGTAGTGGTTTCTGGCAAAGCCATCTTTTTTCATTGTCTTCTGGCAAAGGCCACGTTTTTATAGTGTCTAGCAGCCAATTCTGCCTACCTCCTGCTCGGAGAACAACAACTCGAGATCTGCGAGGTCCATGGAAGGAAGCCCAATGGCCTGGAAATCGACCCGCCTAGTACGCACAAAATTGGAGCCCAACACATCATTGTAGTACTCGTAGAGGGCATCACTCATGGAGCTGTTCGAGACGACTTGGGCACCGGCTACCCGGAGCGATTCAATGGAGTTCTGGCACCTACAGTGACACGCCTGCAGGTGGTAGAAACGCGTGTTTGCATCCCCCTCCGCAAGAAACAGGGAGACGCACGCGTTGCCTGGCAATAGTGCGCGACAGGGAAGCCAGGCCAAGCACTCGAAACTTCAAAGAATGCGCAGGTCGATCTCCCATGGATGGAGCGAGCGCTTCTCACGTTTTGGGATAACACGATTTCAATTCAGGACATTTAGTAGAAACAGTATTGTAGAGTTCGTCCAATTCTATAACTACATGTATTGTAGAGTTCGTCCAATTCTATAATTATAACATCTTAGGATATAGTCTTCGCCATGTGGCCTCGTGAGACTTTGGTTTAGACCAAGCCAAATTTGCCGCTCACTTGGTTCTGATTGCCATGCCTACTGTTCTGCAGTTTTAGAGCAGCGTTCAAGCACCCATCATACAGGCACCAGCTGCAACATTCTCACGTTGACCATTAATGTCCCCAAGAGAATCCTCTCGGTAAGCCATTTTACATTGTAACAGTCTTGATACACACACATCCCTGAGGGCTGCCTACCAAGTATACAATCACAAGCTAGAACAGCTAGAAAAACTGAGGCATCAGAATCCGAAAGACGGCGCGGCGCGGGATCGCCGACCGGAGACAGCCTCGGGATCGGAGCAGCTTCGATTCAGATCCTGCTTCCTCGTCGGAGGCACATGAAATCACACGGGTAATTGCAAAGTTACATTCGTTTTCTTCATCGTTTCTTCTTGTTCTTTTTGCTATGGCGCAGGATTGTGATGGTGAGTCAGATGATGAACCTGCCATGGCCTCGGAATCCTGTGCGGGACGAGGTAGACGGCTGGGACGATCCAGACGCCTCGCTCTTGCTCCAAGCACGAGGACTGCTCTTCAACCGCGGACTAAACCAGACATGGACTGCGGTGATGAGGAGCTGGAAGAGCAGCGATGCAAGAAGGGACGAGATGAACTGTCAAGGATGGTGCAGGCTGTGGCAGTCATGTGTCACAGACCGAAACCGATCCACGCTCGGAGTGAAACAGGTGAAGGTTTACCTTTCAAATTCTGGGCACAGTCGGGAGATGTTTCTTCCGATGATGATGATGTTGATGACATTTCAACGCCGGAGTTTATTAAAGATGCAAATTCAGCTGGCTTTTCAGTAGATCAATTGTTTTTAGCTGAAAAGGCTCTTAATAGTAATGATCGAAACTCTGCTGGAGTAAAGCTATCAAAGAGGATTGTAGAAACCATGGTTCATAAAAAATTGAAAGAACAAAAGTCGAACACCGGAAATCCATGGCAAGGGCCGCTGCCTCCGCATCGAGTATCTCCACGGAGAACTCTAGGTGATTGTTTGGCAGTGGCATCCTCCCAAAGGGATGCCCGGCGAGATCGGCGGAGCGAGCCTTGGAGATTGCCGACTTCGATCGTCGGTCGATCGTCGGCGATCGATCCTGAGCTCAATCCGAAGATCTCGGGTGCTAACTCCTGTTCAAAACATTTTGAAATTTCAAAAGAGGACGGATTGGATCCACAATTCCCGCGACTGCATATTACTTCATCTCCGACTGTTACAGCCGCATGTATTCCGACAAAGGTGGCGGGTGTGCCTGACCACAATGGTTGCCGCGTACCTGACAGGGTGAAAATTGGGCCGGGACGTTTCTTTAGGCCCATGAAGGGGCTATGCTCACTCTTCCGTAGGACGGGAACTAAGACTTACCCTAGACACCGTAAACCAACTCTGAGCCAGCCGCCACAAACTGACTCGATCCGACGATCTTTCGCTGAGATCGTACGGGAAGGAAAGCCAATGGCGGCGCAAGGAGGTGGAGGCGGAGGCGGGGGTCTTGGAGATCAAGGAGGCGGAAGGGGAGGAGCCGGCTTCAATCCGGGTTTCAACCCGGGTTTTGATCCTGGCAATCGCGGGCGGCCTCATGGCTACGGGTCGCGCGGCCGTGGTCGTGGTTTCGGTGGAGATCGCGGGTATGGAGGGAACTCTTATGGTGGCGGCTACAACAACTACGGCTACCGTGGTTACAACAGAGGTCGCGGCCGGAGGACGTACAATGGAGGGTTTGACAGAGGGCATGGTCGTGGTGACGGATATGGCGGTGGTTTCCATAATCATCCGCAGTATCATCCCGATCAAGCCGCTCCGGCAAACAACTTCGTCATCCCGGGGCCGGGCGCCTATCACCAAGGAGGTCAGCAGCAGACGTTTCAAGGAGGCCAATCGGGGGTGGCACAGACGTGGCCACAACTTGCTGTGGCAGCCGCGCAGCCATCGCCGGCCGCGACCGTTGCCCAGCCATCTTCGTCAAGCACGCAGCCGCTGCCAGCACCCCAGTTGCACCAGCCGGTGCCTAACCTGGGGACGATGGCTGGTGGACAGCAAGTGCAAGCGACCCAGTGCACCAGCCAGTGGCGTCAGGTGGCCAACCTACAAGCGCTCAGTCACAACAGCTGGGGCCGGAGCTGCCCAAGCTTCAAGTGTCGGGTGCAGGAGAGCCACAGAAACCGATGCTGGATAGCTCAAGCAAGTCTTCACAGGAGGTACCAGTGACTAATGCCCAACCAAATTATGAAAAAAATGCAATTGATATTCCAGAGTCATCTAAAGGAACCAAAAAAAGTAAGGGTAAACCTTTGTGTTATCGTTGTCACAAAAAAGGTCATACCACTAGTGAGTGCACTAGCTGTTTTATGTTGTGATTACTGCTGTGGTGACCATGTGCAAAAAGCTTGCCCATTTGGAAAGAAAACAAGTTTCTCTGCTTTGCCGTATGCTTATGCTGTGGATGGCCTTGGTTTTTACTATATTCCAGTTTCTAATGAGCATCCCAAAGTGAAGGCTGAGGAGAAGTTTGCTATGGTACGTGTCTTAGAAGGTTCCATTCTTGTTGAGTCTTTGGCGATTGGAACTGGAAAAACTACTACCAGGCAACTTCAAATGGGAAGTTGAGGTGAAAGGAAAAGATACTTTCATCATTAATTTTCCATCTTCAGAATGGTTTGAGATGGTGGTCAACTGGGGTGCTATGGACACTAAGCTTGTAAAGGGAAAAATTAAGTTTGAAAAATTAATTGAAGAAGATGTGCATTCATATGAGATTGAGAAAGTTTGGGTACAGTTTACAGGGCTACCTAAGGAGCATAAGGTTTTCCCCATAATATGGGCGATCGCCTCTATCCTAGGTGTTCCTAAAACTGTTGACATGAACTTTCTAAAGAAGCATGGAAGACCTAGACTAAAGGTAGCGGTGCTAGATCCCAAACTTATCCCTGTTTATGTGGATGTGGTTATCGGGGACGATGTTTACTCGCTGCAATTTGGGGTTGAAGAAAACATGCTTGATAGTGAGCCCAAATTAATTGATTTGGATGCTAACATGGAGGATGATGATCCTCCAGCGACAGAAGGGACCGAAAAAGAGGCTAACCCAAATGATAATCCAAAAGAGAACATAGGTGAGGAGAAGCCTATGGATATTGATGGTAAAAATTCTGAGGGAAATAATTCTAAAGGTGTCAAACCACCAGCAGCACAGCTGAATGCGGCAATAGCAGAGGCAAGTAACAATAAAAATAAACCTTTAGTGCTGTTGTCCTCTGAGAAAGCTGGACAGGTGAATGCAAAGGTGCTCAAAAAAGCAAATGACTCTGGAAATATTGATAAGGCTAAAAGTCAACTTGGTGGGACTATGTCACCTGGTAGATCAAGCAAGAGAGTAGCATCCAGTATGGACCAAGATTCTACAGAAAAAGCAGCCAAGTTGAAGGCTCGCCAGAATTTGGAATTCTCTTCTGCCAAAGGTATTTATCCCCATCCTAGCACCTTTGCTTTCCATGATGATTCATGCTTACTTAAAACCACCGATGCTCTAGGGGTTCAGTTAGGAAATGATTCTTGTCAAGTTAATAAATCAATAATTTTTTAAGAGATTTAGAATGCCAACATTTTTTTTGAGAATAGGACTTGTTTGAATGTTCCAAAGGATGTAGCTGATGATGCCTCTACAGTTTGCTCGAAGATAACAACATTGATTTAGAGGCTCTAAATTTAATTTGTTCAGAGGTAGTAGAGGCGCTGGGTGATGGGGGCTGTCTTTGCTAAGTGTCTACGATCTCCGTCTTACCTAGAGCTAAATCAAAATCTAAAAGTTCTAAAAAGGCAAAGAAGATTGTTAAAAAAAAGATATACAAAATTCAGTCTAAATGAAAGGAATATTTTGGAATTGCAATGGGTTTGCGAGACTTTAAAAGTATAGATTTTTGTCGAGTTAACAAAAGAAAAAATCTAGATTTCATTGCCTTATCGGAAACCGGTAGAGCCAACTTTTCGCGAGACCACATTGAATAACATTTGCTTGCAGTGAGAGACTATTTGTGGCTTTGTATGGCTCCACGAGGTCGATCCGGTGGTATGTTACTAGGAATTCATTTGGCAACTTTTGACGTTGGTGAAATAGATGAAGGTGATTTTTATATTAAATTCAAACTTCGGTACAAACAAGATGATTTCAAATTTAATCGATGGCGTTTTATGGTCCGCACAGGCGAGAACATAAGGCCAATTTCTTGTGCGAAATGGTCCGTGTATGTTCTAAAGAAACCTTACCTATTGTTATAGGTGGTGACTTTAACATTCTACACGAACCAAGCCGAAAAAAAAATAATAATAACTTTAATGATAAGTGGCCGTTTTTGTTCAATGCCGTAATAGACTCCCCGAATTTAAGAGAGATTGAGATGACGGGAAGAAAATTCACATGGGCTAATAACCTGCGAGAATCAAACGTTTGAAAAGTTAGACAGATTCTTACCGCGACCGACTTTGAAAACAAGTTTCCGCTTACCCTTGTTCATGCATTGAATAGAGAAATATCGATCACACACCTCTTCTTTTTTTCTACAAATATTCCGTCTTCAACTTATCAACCTCAGTTCAAGTTTGAACTAGGATGGTTGCTGAGAGATGGTTTTCATGAAATGGTGAGTGATGTGTGGCAGAATACTCCAGTGTCTGGTTCGCCTATTGAAAGATGGCAAGCTAAGATCAGGAGACTGCGCCAATACCTTCGTGGTTGGGCAAAAAATGCAAGTGGTGCGTATAAGAAAGAAAAAACAGCCCTGCTAAATAAGATAGATGAGTTAGACAAAAAAGCTGAGAATGTTATGCTAGATCAATCTGAAGTGGACCTAAAACATGTTCTTAGTGCAAGGCTTCTTTGAATGTTGAGGGAGGAAGAATTAAAGTGGTACCAAAGGGCAAAAGTAAAACATCTTATAGAAGGAGATTCGAACACAAAATACTTAGCTAATGGTAGACACCGTAAAACTCGTATTTTCCAGTTGGAGGATGGTAACAGTATAATTTCTGGTGATGCTCAGTTAAAGGAGCATATCACTAGTTATTATAAAAACTTGTTTGGGCCTTCGGATGTCTCCCAATTTAATCTGGATGAGACAAGGACCGATGATATCCTACAAGTGTCCCCGCTAGAAAATGAGTTGTTAACGGAACCTTTCTCTTTTGAGGAAATCAGAGCTGCGATTTTTCAGATGGAGCACAATAAGGCCCCGAGCCCGGATGGTTTCCCTCCCGAGTTCTATCAAGCATTTTGGCATTTGATCAAAGATGACTTGATGGCTCGTTCACGATTTTTTATGAGGGAAATTTACCACCGAATCGCCTAAACTTTGGCAACATTATTACGCTTCCAAAGAAGAAAGATGCGAAAGTGATTCAGCATTACTGAACCATCCGCTTTTCTGAATGTATCTTTCAAAATCTTTACTAAAGTCGCAACTAATAGGTTGTCACCCATTGCACGTAAGATAATCGGCCCAACTCAAACAGCTTTTTTTACGAGGAAGAAATATTATGGAAGGTGCAGTAATTCTACATGAAACAATACATGAACTCCATTCAAAAAAATAAAGATGGAATCATTTTTAAAATTGATTTTGAGAAGGCATATGACAAAGTTAATTGGAATTTTCTTACAACAAACGATGAGAATGAAAGGTTTTTCGAAAAAAATGGTGCCAATGGGTAAGATGTTTTTCTTGAAGGTGGAAATGTGAACCTAAAGATCAATGATCAATTAGGTCCCTATTTCCAAACAAAAAAAGGTTTAAGGCAAGGGGATCCCATGTCACCCATACTATTTAACATAGTGGTTGATATCTTTGGCGGTACTCATTGCTAGAGCCAAACAAGCTAACCAGGTGGAAGGAATAATTCCCCATCTTATTCAAGATGGTTTGTCCATTCTGCAGTATGCGGATGATACAGTTATCTTCATGAGTCACGATGTTGAAAAGGCGGTTAATATGAAACTATTATTAACTACCTTTGAACAACTATCGAGCTTGAAGATAAACTTCCATAAGAGTGAGCTTTTACTGTTTTGGAAAAGCAAAAGAACAGGAAGAATTTTATTCGCGGCTATTTGGATGTGTTTCTGGATCTTTTCCATTCCGGTACACAGGAATCCCTATGAATGTTAGGAAATTGAATAACAAAGACTAGAAGTTAATTGAAGAAAGAATAGAAAAAAAGCTTAGTAGCTGGAAAGGAAAACTCTTGTCAGTAGGAGGTAGGCTGGTCTTGATAAACTCGGTGCTTTCTAGTTTACCGATGTTTATGATGTCTTTTTTCGAGCTTCCTCGTGGGGTGCTTGAAAAAATTGATTGTTTTAGATCATGCTT
Organism: Hyparrhenia diplandra; assembly: GCA_015847255.1. Taxonomy (NCBI): domain Eukaryota; kingdom Viridiplantae; phylum Streptophyta; class Magnoliopsida; order Poales; family Poaceae; genus Hyparrhenia; species Hyparrhenia diplandra. Next base: position 165,645 of record JADLZK010005759.1, read on the forward strand.
CTTCTGGCAAAATGATCAACATAAAAAAAAGTATAGGTTGGCAAAGTGGGAGGTTTTACGCCAACCAAAAGAACAAGGAGGTCTAGGAATTCTAAATCTAGATATTCAGAATAAATGTCTGTTAAGTAAGTGGTTATACAAATTAGTAAATGAAGACGGTATGTGGCAAGAATTAATTCGAAATAAGTATGTTAAAAACAAACCAATTGGAAGTTGTGTTAAAAAACCAACAGACTCTCACTTTTGGAAAGGTTTAATGAATGTGAAAGATTGCTTTTTGGACTTTGGTCGTTTTAACATTAAAGATGGGTCCCAAACTAGGTTCTGGTTTGATATATGGTTGGGCAATAAACCCTTAAAAGACAAATTTCCTTCATTATTTAATATTGTACGATCAAAACAAGATTCGGTGGCCCAAGTGCTTAGTACCGTGCCGCTAAATGTCTCATTCGGGAGATATTTAAGGGGGTAATCTAGCCGCTTGGCAATGTAATTGTTCGCGTCGATACAAGATATTACTTTAATGGAGGAGAGAGATACTTTTGTTTGGGGTTTAAATGCATCTAGATGTTTTACGGTCAAATCCATGTATCTTTGCGTTAATTAACAATGGCATTCGAAAGTGTCACAGGATATTTGGCGTATTAAGGTACCAATGAAAATAAAGATTTTTCTATGGTATTTAAAAAGGGTGTGATTTTAACTAAAGATAATTTAGTTAAACGTAGATGGAATGGTGACAAGAACATTTCTTTTTGCCATATTCCAAAATCAATTCAACACCTATTTTTTTGACCGTGGTTATGCAAAATTTACGCGGGCGAAGCGGTACATTTCTTATTTGGTCTTTCACCACCGACAAACATAAATGACTTATTTGTGCGATGGACTAAGATTGCAAATAGAAAAGTAAATTCATTGTTATTAACTGCAGCTTCAGCTTTACTCGGGCAATTTGGATAACAAGGAATGAAGTGGTTTTTGATAAATGTAGACCAAAATCTTTCTTGCGAGGTGCTATTCGGGGGAAACGACCGCGGCCGTCAATGGGCAAGTCTCTAGCGGTCGAGGATCGGCGTGACCGGCTTATCACAGCTGCACGAAGACGTTGAAACGTCGGCGTTGCACTTTTTGGTTCGAGGGGATGGCTTTCCTCAAGATTTATTGGTCATGTTTAGATTAAACCTGTCTTTGTTCCTAGTGTCTTTCAAAGCGTGGTCGGGTTTTGGTTGTTCGGTTTCAGCAGTTGGTGTCCAAAACTTCGGTTGTAATAATTGGTGCGATTCTATCTATTGATAGATGAAGCCGGATTCGTTTCCATTATCTAAAAAAAATAACATCTTAGGATATGTATTAGAAAGGCATAATCATAGCACTGTCTGCAAAAGGAACAAAAAAGGCACGTGTACTTAAGAATGTGTTGAACCTTGTAATCGTGTCAAGTGTTGTGTGCATTAGGTGCATTAGTTTGTTTAAGTCATGTTTGGTTTAGCGTAGAATCAGGGCACAACGTAGACTGCACGTTGGTGCTTTGACCGCGTCAGTTTGGTTAACCCCCGCCATGGCCGCGTCTGAGCATGTCCCATGGGCGTCCGCAAATGACGGCGCACCTGGAGTCGTGGAACCGTGGCAGGGTGGAGGGCTTCAAGCCCGTGTATCAAAACCAGATCAATGCATCAGAAAAGACTGCGCCATTGCAGTTGAAAACACTCGCGTCTTCGTTTCTCTCACGCTCGCTCTCGCCGTTAGGGTTTTAGTGTGCGCGGTCACCACCTGCCGGTGTCGCGCCGCCGCCGGAGCCTCGGTTCCAACAATCTGGTATCAAAGCCCGTTTATGTTCTATAGTGGCTCAGTGAGTCCTCCGTCGTCGCCACCGAAGAAGAAGTACGTCGTTCTGCGCCGCCGGACACCGGGGGAGAAGATGGGAGACGGGCAATCAAGTGGCGGCCATGGCGTGAAGGAGTCCTCGCTGATGTGGCCGATGCTGACACAAGACAACTACACCGAGTGGGCGATGATCATGCAATGCAACCTCGAGGCGTTGGAGATCTGGGAGGTGATCGACCCGGGGACCAATGTCAAGAGGGCGCAAGATCGTCACGCCATGAGTGCATTGCTCCGCTCGGTGCCGAAGGAGATGTGGCAGATGCTCGGTAGGAAGGCGTCGGTGAAGGAGGCGTGGGAAGCTGTGAAGTTGTTACGAGTTGGTGCCGATCGGGTGAAGGAAGTTAACGCCCAGAGGATGATGAAGGAGTTCGAGAACATTGCGTTCAAGGATGGGGAATCGATCGAGGAGTTTGTGATGAGAATCACGAATCTCGTCGGCAATCTCAAAACCCTCGGGGAGACAATCGAGGATGTGCACGTGGTGAAGAAGTTTCTGCGCGTCGTGCCGGCGCGATTCACCCAAGTCGTAGTCTCCATCGAGATGTTCAACGACCTCAAGAAGATGACGGTGGACGACCCGGTGAGCTGTTGCGGGGGCGGCGGAGGATCGCTTTGAGGACAAGGTCGAACACATCATTGACAAGGCCGGCCGCCTTCTTCGCGGAGGAAGAGTGGCCGGAGAAGCACAAACACGAGATCCACTCCGGGCACAAGCAGTCCGGTGGCGGCTCCGTGGAAACTCGGGAAGGGCAAGGCGGCGGCACGTCCAGAGGGCGGCGCCTCGGGATCGCCATGGCAGAAGGGCCGATGCCGGAACTGCGGCATCTACGGCCACTGGGCGGAAGATTGCAAGCGCCCTAAGAAGGAGAAGAAGAAGGAGGCGCAGCACCCGAGGCGAACGTGGCGGTCGGCGGCGCATACTGCGGGCGGCGCCGATGGCGGCGGCGTGCGGCGTCGTGCGCGGCTCGTGCCAAGGCGTCGCGGCACGACCGAAGGTGGTGCCGGTGAACGTTTCGACAATGTGTGGGTCTTGGACACCGGTGCCGGCAACCACATGATGGCGGAGCAAGATCGTGTCGACACAACTCGACGAACTGTTCATGGGGGGACGAGTTCGGTTTGGCGACGGCTCCGGTGTCAAAATCCAAGGTATGGGCTCAGTAGTGATGCAAGATCGTAATCAAGGTCATAAGGTGCTTACTGATGTCTACTATATACCTGAATTGAGAAGCAACATTGTGAGTTTGGGTCAGTTAGAAGAAAAGGGTTTTAAATATGTGGGAGAAAATGGGAGATTAAATGTTTATGACCAGGAGAGAACACTGTTAATTTCTGCACCTAGAGTTGGCATGATTATATTTGGCTAAGTTTAGCTTAGTGCCACCAACATGCTTGCTTGCACAAACTGAAGATGAGTCTTGGCGCTGGCATGCTAGATATGGGCATATTAATTTCAGATCACTGAACAATCTTAGTGCAAAGTCAATGGTTGAAGGGTTGCCAGATGTCAGGAGGGTGGAAAGAGTTTGTGATGGGTGTGTCCTGGGTAAACAACACAGAAAACCATTCCCACAAGTGTCAAGTTTCAGGGCAGATCATGGTCTTGAGTTAGTACATGCAGATCTCTGTGGGCAAATCACACCTAGCAGTATAGGGGGTGCTTCATATTTTCTACTTGTTGTAGATGATCACTCTAGATATATGTGGGTGGATATGCTAAAATCTAAAGATCGGGCACTAGGCAGTTTCAAGAAGTTAATGGCTAGGGCTGAAAGTGAGTCCGGTGGAAAACTCAAGGCACTCGAACGGATAGGGAGGGGAGTTCAACTCCAACCTGTTCAGTGTATTCTGCAGTCAAGGAGGAATCAAACACTACACCACCACCCCATACACTCCATAGCAAAATGGAGTGGTGGAGAGGAGGAATCAATCTGTAGTGGAAATGGCAAGGTGTCTACTGAAAACAATGAAAGTCCCATCGGTTTTAACGGGGGAAGCGGTGAGAACTGCGTGTGTATTTGTTGAATAGATCACCGACTAAGGCCCCCGAACAATATGACTCCTTTTGAGGCTTGGCATGGTAAGAAACCCAAGGTGAATCACCTAAGAGTGTTTGGTTGTGTGGCCCATGTAAAGCTAGTTGGTCCCTGGTTTGCTCAAGTTGTCCGATAGATCCGAGAAAAATGGTCTTTATCGGCTATGAGTTAGGCACAAAGGGGTGCAGACTATATGATCCTTCCACTACCAAGTTGTGTGTGAGTAGGGATGTGATATTTGAAGAAAATGTACCATGGGCTGGGATAACAATGGGTCCAAAGACAGATCGGCGATCCGGTGAGATAGTTTCATTGTCCATTATGAAGAAACTCGACCAAAATCCGACAATATTTGGAAATGCACGGAAATGCAGAGAATGCGGGTAGTCCATATGCGGATGGTGGGAGTGGACATCCTGCAGATCAAGGGGGTGCTGCGGTGATTTCCAACCGATTAACTCTCCTATTACTCCGTAGGTTCAAATGCTGATCAGGGCATCAATTATGCAACACACCAAGTCAGAATTCTGAAGAAACCTTTGGGGGGCCACTCAGGTTCAGAACTCTGGATGATCTATTTGACTCCACTGATGAAATGCAGGACTATGAATACAGTGGTGTGTGCTTGCTATCTGCAAAAGAGCCTAGTGGAGTGGATGAAGCATTAGAAGAAAAATGCTGGGTAAATGCTATGAACAGTGAACTGCAATCAATACAAGAGAACAACACTTGGGGTTATGCTGACCTTCCAAGGGGTGCCAAGGCAATAGGTTTGAAATGGGTTTACAAGGTGAAAAGAGATCCTGAGGGAAATATTGTCAAACACAAGGCAAGGCTTGTAGCAAAGGGGTATGCCCAGAAGTTTGGGGTGGATTATGAAGAGGTATTTGCTCCTGTAGCAAGATTGGAGACAGTGAGATTGATACTTGCACTGGCTGCCAATGGGAAGTGGGAGGTGCATCACATGGATGTCAAATCTGCTTTCCTAAATGGTGAGCTGCAGGAGGAAGTTTATGTGCAACAACCTTCAGGTTTTCTGAGCTCAAAACATCCTGGCAAAGTTCTGAAACTGAAAAAGGCCCTTTATGGACTGAAACAGGCTCCTAGGGCATGGAATGCTAGGTTGGATCAGGAGTTGGTCAAGCTGGGTTTCTGCAAGAGTGTAGAAGAACATGCAGTCTACATAAAAGGTAGTGGTGATTCACTACTACTCTTGGGGGTGTATGTGGATGATATCATCATCTGTGGGCCTGACAAGAACAAAATTAATCAGTTCAAGCAGCAGATGAGCAGAGCTTTCAGCATGAGTGACTTGGGCCTATTGAGCTACTATCTGGGAATGGAGGTAAAGCAAGAGACTGGAAACATAACCATCTGTCAGAAGGCATATGCTACAAAAATACTTGAACAATGTGGTATGACAAGGTGCAATCCAGTGGACACACCAATGGAGGCAAATCTGAAATTACTCCCTGGGAAACCTGAAAAAGTGAAAGATGCATCAAAATACAGGAGTGTCGTGGGAAGTCTGAGGTATTTGGTAAATACTAGACCTGACATCTCTTACTCTGTAGGGATGGTCAGTAGATTTATGGAATGCCCCAACTCTGAACATTGGACTGCCATAAGAAGAATTATCAGATATGTGGCAGGCACTACTGGATATGGGTGCAGATATACGTGTGGAGCTTTTTCAAACCTGAGGCTGTTAGGATACTCGGCGGTGATCATCTTTGGTGACTTAGAGAAGAGAAAAAGCACTTCTGGTGTGGTGTTCTTCCTGAATGGAAATGTGGTCACCTGGAGCTCTCAGAAGCAAAGAGTGGTGTCACTCTCAAGTTGTGAAGCTGAGTACATAGCTGCAGCTTCAGCAGCTTGCCAGGGAGTATGGCTGAGCAGATTGATTGCAGATTTGACTGGTGAAAAACTGAAAAGTTTCAGGCTCCTGATGGATAGTCAGTCAGCCATTGAGTTAAGCAAGAACCCAGTTAATCATGACAGGACTAAGCACATTGACACTCGATATCATTATATCAGAGAGTGTGTTGCTAATGGCATTGCAGAGGTTGATCACATCAGTACTGACAGGCAGCTAGCAGACATTCTGACGAAGCCACTTGGGAGAATCATGTTCGTCGAGATGCGCCAGCAGTTAGGAGTCAGGGATGTGTGCCACGATTAAGGGGGTGAAATGTTGAACCTTGTAATCGTGTCAAGTGTCGTGTGCATTAGGTGCATTAGTTTGTTTAAGTCATGTTTGGTTTAGCGTAGAATCAGGGCACAACGTAGACTGCACGTTGGTGCTTTGACCGCGTCAGTTTGGTTAACCCCCGCCATGGCCGCGTCTGAGCATGTCCCATGGGCGTCCGCAACGTGTATCAAAACCAGATCAATGCATCAGAAAAGACTGCGCCATTGCAGTTGAAAACACTCGCGTCTTCGTTTCTCTCACGCTCGCTCTCGCCGTTAGGGTTTTAGTGCGCGCGGTCACCACCTGCCGGTGTCGCGCCGCCGCCGGAGCTCCTCGCCGGAGCCTCGGTTCCAACAGAATGAAATTCAGAAAAGGGCTTCTCTAGTGTCTAGAACATGCAATATTTGCTAGCTAACTAGTATCTAGTAGAGTAGTATGCATGCATGTAAGCTTGTACTGTTGAAGTTGCAAGAAAATCATATATACTCTCTAGTGTCTTGCATGGTCAAAAACACAAAACATGATCGATCAACTCCCCAATTCGGAGCACCTTATTGGTCAGGATGAATCCACCATTCCCAGGCATGCATAAAGAACTCAGTTTTCCAATGTCGTCATGATCATGAAGCTCCAATCGCAGCGGCGGCAATTTTGGCGCCGAACAGCCTGACGACGCGCTCGCCACCGCCAGGACAATCATCATCGCCGTCGTTGCCGCCACTGCAGCCGTCGTCTCTCTTCGGCTTCCTGCACTCGATGAACATCCTCCGCCGCTTCACATCCCTAGTCTCCCCGTCGGCGTCGGTGATCGTCACCTGCGAGAACGCGACGGTGTCACCGGCGACAAGGCCTTTCTCCCTGACGAATCGGCTCCAGCCCCGGGTGAGCACGTAGCTCTGGCTGCTGCTCCAGTACGAGTACCGGAACCGCCACACCTTCCCGCCGCCGCCGACGTCCTCGAAGGCGAGCAGCACGGGCGCCGCGTCGTTGGCGCCGCCCTGCTCCTCGAGCGGGAGCGGCGGGAAGTGCTTCTCGGCGTGGAGCTTGGGCACCACGAGCCTGTTGAGCCGCCCCACGTCGCTCGGCGTCACCACCTTCTCGAACAGCGCCACCCGGGGAGCACCGCTCCAGACCTGCCAGGGAGCGGTCACCGCCACCACCGCCGGAGCGCAGCGCGTGGCGGAGCTCGTCGTCGTAGGTGTGCTTCCGCAGCATGTCGACGACCTCGGCCTTGGGCCGCGCGGCCAGGAACGCCATCTCGGCCGCGTTGACCGGGCCCGGAAGTTGGCTGCGGCAGCGCCACCCGCCGCGGAAGCGGAGCGCGGCCACGTCGTAGGCGCGCGCGGCGCTCGCCTCGTCCGCGAACGTGCCGAGCCACACGCGCGCGTGCCGCTCGTAGATCTGCGCGCCCCACCGCCCGTTGGGCTGCGGCACCACGCCCTTGTACCGCGACGACGGCGGCGCACGGGCGTGCGGCGACGCGGCCGTGGCCTGCTGATCGTCGCCGGCCGACGACGCCGACATGACGGTGAGCTCTGGCATGCCACCGGGACCGGGGACGACGCACGCGAACACCACTGAGACTGAGGAGATGCTTTCTTGCTTCTGATCGATGACCTGGCTAGTGGCTTGCATCGGTGCTCTCGGCGTCGGCGGCAATGTCAACATTACCGTACTTGCACACCAGAGTTGTGCATTTCACGTGCTGTATTTCACGTGCTGTATTTGCACACTAGGAGTTTACTAATAAAGTGTTCTAGAAGTTTGTCTACACGTTCTCCGAGGTCCATTCTCTGGCCAAAATATGATATCAGCAACCCTTGTAAAATACATGCGTTTACATTACTGAAATTGTTCTGGATTTAGTTTGTTCTCCAAACATATTAAAATTTTGATCAAATTTTGGATCTGAGGTTTACAACCAATGCCTAGAGGTGACACTTGATTGTCATGCAAGCTGTAAGTATGCAAACTGGAGTTACTTCAAACCACAAACTTCACACCAGTCATTTCTGAATTTAATCAGTCCATTAATCGAAGCACAACACGGTTGCAGCACAGCATACCATCGTTTGTCATACATATAGCGTTAGGGACATGCATGCTTGGTTCAGAGTTGCAACATACAAGGTAATAATAGTCCTAAGCAAAATGCACCAGGTTAACTGCACTTCCCAGCTTACTCCAAAATAGAACAACTATTAGTTATAGGAGTTAGAGCCTCCATTCATTCAGCATGAAACAATGGCGTTGAAGTCAGGAGAAAAGTCAGCGGTTTCTCTTGCCCTTGCTCTTGCTCACTCTGTAAAGCTTCAAAGCATGCTGAGCTCCTTCCACCATATTTGCTTTCCGACCCTCGTCATGGTTCCACAGCTCAGGGAACGGACCCTTCCTGCCGCCACTGCCGTCCTTCAGCTCCATCAGCGCCTTTGTTACCGCAGCATAGGGTCCTTCACCCAGCTCCTTTAGTTCTTGGAGCTTTCTGTCACCCTCATTGAGTGCTTCCTACACAGGCATGTGCAGCACCAATGTTCTGTTATAAACAATTCATACCAATAAATACATGTTCAACACAAGGCAAAAGATTCCATCATCTTACCGATGCTTTTCCATCAATAATAATAACCTTGAAAGGCTGCCATTCTGGATTTTCAATTTCATTCTGCCACTTTGAACAGAGTCTAGCACTTTCAGCTTTCGCATCTGCTGCTGGAAATTTCCGCTTGCACAGGCTTAGAAACACACTTGGATCAAGCTCACCAACTTTCTTGACGCCTATCTGTGTCCGGCAGCTTTTGGTTCCAGGCAAACTCTGCAGAACCTGCAATTGGACGACGAAACATAAGTTCTCATAAACAAAAACACTAGCTGAAACTGAGTGGTACACTGGTATGGCATAAAAATTATCATACCTTTATCATCACTTCTCGAGCTTCTCGCAACTCATCACTGATCTTGCTTTCCCTACTGATTAAATCTTGGTTGTAGCTTTCCGCATCGTTCAGTTCTTCGATCTTGTCTTTAAGCTCCTCCTTTAGTTTATCCATTTTCTCTCTGGATACTGGATCTTCATCACCTGGCTTGAGCTCCATCACTTGCAGTTTCCCAGTCAAGTGCTTTACTTCCAATTCAAGATTCTGCTTCTTCTCCAATTGTGTGTTTAACCTCAAAAAGTTGTCTAGAATAGTTTTTGTTTCTCTCTGCAGTTTCCACAGTAAAAATCGCTCAAGACGAATGTCATTCAAAAAAGAAAAACAAACACATGCAAGCATATCAAGGGAACAGGGGCTAACCCTTTGTTTATCCACAAGCTTCTGGACATTTTCATCAGCTTTCTCCTGCTCCAATGCAGCCAACCTAAGATGACTGGTCCTCATGGCATTCTGTACAGCAGAAGTCAAAACTAAGTTATACAAAGTAGTACAAATATTTCTGCATTTTTGTTGGTTGTCCGGCATGATATTAAATATTTTAGCATATAAGTGGCCTAATTTTCAATCAGCCTTATTCTGCTATTATTTTGCCAATCAAGAACAAGAACATGATTATGTAATTCATTCTATATAATAACACAAAACAGTATGGGGGACTATTTTCACTAAGATCCAAATTCTTAAAATTTGCAAGATATTTGAACCAAATAATAAAACGGACCTACAGAAATAAACCTCTTATAATTCACCCTAATAGAACTGTTCAACCACTGTTGAGCGGCAACTAATTTTAGAATGATCTATGTTCACATACAACAAAATCACCAAGTTTTTTTTCACCGCGGCAAAATCACCAAGTAACAAAAAGATTTTAAAGAAAGAACACAATAAGAATTATTTATCATTCTCAACATCTGCAGAAGACATACATGACCAGAGGATTCTAATTCCTGTAAGGAGCAGAAAGCTACACTGTATATACTAATCTCCAAGCTATTATAATTCATGTAGATAAAACATTTTGCCTCAGATGAAAGAAATTGCCCACCTTTAGCTTCTCCTGCTCAAGATTCTGTTTGTCTTGTTCCGACTCCTCGATTTGTTTGTTTCTTGCATCAAGCTCATCCACCATGTCCTGGATATTGGACCGTAGCTTCCGGTTCTCCTCAACAATTCTTTGTGTGTTTTGTTCACTGAGCTGTCTCATCTTCAGGATTCCTAGCAAAAGCGGAAAAACTGTTAGTATAGTCATAGATAGCGCAACATGATTGAAAATGGATAGTAACCACTGCATGTATTTAGTCACTCCTAAATGTATCATGCATAGACAACCAGAATATTGCCATGTACCTTGACTGTATGACTGGAGTTGTTGCTCCCTCTTCTCCATCATTATGTTAAGTGCAGCACAACGCTGGTTGTACTCGGACTCAAGTTGCTCCAAGTGAATATTCTTTTCTTTAACTGTATAGGACAAATTAGACACAAGTTTATCGGTTTTCTTTGCCCCTTCACTCCCAATATCTTTTAGTGTCTTCAGGTCACCATTTTTCTCAGTAGTTCACCTATTGCCCCTAGAGAATTGTAATCATCAGCCCTAGCCATCCACCCAACAGGCTCTGTACCTTGACACTTCATCTCCTTCCAGCAATTTTTACTGTACCCTTTGATCGCAAAGTGACTCTCAAAGGCCCGTGCATTCCTAAAACCACTCCAGTCAGTCCCAAACTCAATAACAGCATCACGCGTGGGACGACCTTTGCTATACACAGGATGCACCTTAACTGGACGGAAAGATGAGTAATGCTCCTTCAGCCGGTTCGCACTTTTACCAAAGAATTCGTTTGGCATATTGACTAGGATAGCCATCCAGGGCCAGACAAATTGCTCATCTTGGGTATGCTCAGGATCATGCACATCCGTAAGCACTGGCTGCAAAAGTGCGCCAGATGGCTCAACAGGCTTACCCTTCAAATGCCTTGCAAGAGCACGGTGGTCTGCCTTCTCTTTGGCTTGCCGATCATGTGCAGCTCCAACACCAGAGGCATGCTGCAGCAGATCATCTAGACTCTGATCCTTCTCTTCATCTGAACAAAAGGGGCATCGGTACAAGCCTTCATCAGTCATCACTTTCAAATCCCCTGATTCCAGAAGCTCAAAAGTGCGGGATCCATAAGCTTCAACCTCAAGATCTCCATCCGATGTGTAGTCCATTGCTGAAGGAAGGAAATGGCAAAGAAAGTATGAAAACTGATGTTACCATTTGTCAGTAGTACAGTATGCTAAAGAAGGACACATAACAGAGAAAAACTATAATGATGCATAATAATAAGTTTATAAAGGACCAGATGAAGAAATGTTGAAACAGTCACTAGAGGTCAATCATATAAGCTGAGCACAGATTGAATTAGTAAAAGAAGCTCAATGGCATACATTTCTACCCACTAGAGAATGTTCCAGTCTAGAACTCTAAACTTCAGGTGTCACAATAATACTACAATCTGATAAACAACTTATACATGATAATATATACAGCATCCAGTCTGGCAGTCGTGCCACTGTTCTTGGTTGCAACAAGGTTTATCCTGTGCAATTAAGTTATACTAGTGCAAATGGAAAGAAAAAGGTTAAGTAAGGTACAGCACGCCTCAGGGCTTGTTAACTAAGAGCACGAGAGTTGAGTGATTGGGTTTTTATATCCTAGAAAAGCGGTAACTTCAGGAACAGAGAAAAAAACCAGAGCAGCTTGGAATCACGTGCTTAAGAGCACCAAGAAAACCAGAGCACCTTGGAATCATGTGCTAAGCTAATAACTCAGCAAAGATTACCGCGTTGATTTATTTTTTATTTTATATTTTTAATAACAAGGTCCAAGAAAACCCCAAATTTGTGTTGGTCGCCTATAAAATCGGGTTTGAGGAGCACACATCCCAGGAAAATGGAGAGGAATCGAAGCATGAACGAGAGAGGAGGTACAGAGGAAAAGTTAGAAAAAAAATAAATTGAAATTATGATAACAAGCTCCAAGAAAACCCCAAAATGTTACTTTGTTGGTCTGTAGAACCCACTTCCACCAGCAGCCAAAATCGATTTTGAGGAGCACACGAGCATTCATCCCAGGAAAAGGCAGACTGGGCCCAAGAATCGAAGTACGAACCAGAACAGAGGTACCGAGTAAAAGGAAAAAAAAAAAAAAGCGAAATTTTGAGAACAAACTCCAAGAAAACCCCAAAATGTGTGTGTTTCTTCGCAGCCGCGATTCCACGCCGCCGCACCGCAGGGCAACGCCGCCGGTGGAGATGCCACGTTTCCGCCGGTGAACAGGAAAAAGGAGAGGAGAAAACCCCAAAACGAAGCTAGCATTCGAGGGTTTTGGTAACGGAATTGGGGAAGAAGGGTTTGGTCCAGCGCATGCATTCTCACCTGCAGCGGAGCCGGAGCTGGAGCGGAGAGCAGCTGCGCTCCGCCTCCCTTGGTTCGGGCGACGATCGCCTGGCTGCCTTGGATTGGGGTGGTTCGATTAGCCGCGGCGAGCTCGAGGAGCGAAGTGCGCAGGGGAGGAGAAGAGACGACGGAGAGAAATAGACGGAAGAGGAAGGGGTCCCCCGACTGTCACTGGAGAGAAGACAAATGGGCCCAGCCCGGTTAGTCAGGTGGGCTCGGCCCAAGTGGAGAAGAGAAGTAGAATGAGTTGGGCTCAGCTAGAATAGATTTGAGTTGAATACTTGTACTCTTGTTTTTATTTATTACTGGTTCGTAATTCTCAAAAAAAAAAAAAAAAAAAAAAAAATTATTACTGGTTCGTTCGAAACCTACTGAATTTGAAATACAACTTTTGCAGTATAATAAAACACTGATATAATGCTATTAACTGGCCACGAATACGACAAACTAAAAAAAAAATGTATAACCGATACTGAACTTTTATAAGTGTTATGTTAAAGTAGATAAGTTTGACTAAATTTATATTAAGTTTATTTGTAATATTTGTCGTACTAAATATGTACTATTTAGATTCATGAAACATACTTTTATATACTTATTTATTGTTATGATTATTAATATATTTTTATCTATCTGTCTATATATTTTGTCAAACTCCATTTTAGTGGAGAATGAATCTAGAATTGTATTTTTTTTAGAACAACGACAGTACTTATGTGCGACTATTCACATTCCAAGTACTACACACAAGAAAACTTTCGGGGTGTGACAGACTCACAGGTAAATGGGTTACGCACATCCTTGTGGAAGTTCAAGGCCTCACTGAGCCCTCGGCGCCGCCCTCCACGCAAGGCGGCTAACTAACCCTAGCCGCCACGCCCTCTTCCTCCACTTCTCTCTCTCCCGCCCGCCGCCGCCCATCCGAGCGGGCCGCCGGCAAGGCGCCGTGCGTCCGCCAGGATGGCGGTGGCGTGGCGCCCCTTCTGTTGGTGTGGTGGCGGAGGTAGTCGTGGGCACGTGGGGCGACTCGCCCGAGAAGCGTGGAGCTTGGCGAGATCGCCATTCACGACCATTGCGGCGTCGGCCAGGGGGCCTGGACATGCGAAGGGTGGGGCAGCGGTCACGTACCTCTTCTCCTCCGTTCTCCCTTCCTCCTTCACGTGGCAGCGTCGCGCCGGGCTGTTCTCCCATGGCTAGGGCGGATCGGATGCCCTGGCGGTCGGATCCTTACCTGTGGTCGGGTGGCGGCATCCTTGGTGTCCGGCATGGTGAAGACGACCACGGGCCGGGGGCACCAGTACTCCGCCCTTGACTCCTTGTGGTAGGGATTCGGGGCCCTTTGGGGTGGGCGGCTCTTGGCACCGGCCCGGCGGTGAGACTTCGCGACCACCGTTCTTCGATGGAGGTGAAGCAACCGACGGAGGCCGAGACCGGCACGCGTTTGGTTGGCGGGTTGTTCCAAGGCACTTAGCGGTGGCTCCGTGGAATCCTTCCTCGGCCTTAGTGGAGTGGCGACGCCGGCGTTGATCTGGCTTCCGAGCCGTGACCCGTGCAGATCTGTTGTCCACTGGCTCTTCGCTATACTTGCTACGGTGGTGGTAGCCGGCCTATGCGACTCACGACGTTGGCCAATTCAAGATGTATGCGGTGGCGGGGCAACCGTCGTCGGCGGCGCCCAGCTTTCGGGTCGATGGTGTAACGATGCGGCTTCCGGTGGCGCCGGTATTGCTACCATTTTTCGACGACGGTGACACTGTGGGTGCCACATTCCTCGATGGAGGCGTTGTTCATGATCATGAAGATTTCTCCGGGTGAAAAACTTACACCCCTCTTGTGGGCAACGATGGCGTCTTTGATGTCATTCTCTTTGGAGACGTCGTTTTTGGAAGATGCTTTGGATTGTCGGCTTTGGCGCCGGCATCATGGTGGTTCCTTTGCGCAAATACTAGGCTTAGTGTTGTTGCCGGAAATATCCGACATCTTCAATGGTGGATATGTATTTTTTTTCTGTCAATTCGTTTCTTTTTTTCTTAGTTGTACCAGTGTTGTCTAGTGCCCGACATAGGTAGTCTAGTGCCTGACACAGGATACCTATTCTGTAACGATTGGCCTGATTCTACGGTAGATGAAGCCAGAGTATGATCCTTTATCTTAAAAAAAGTACGTACCCGGGATACGAAACCATCTTCTAGTAGAACGTACTCTACATGGTTTCACACGTGCACGATTTCGCGTGCATACACAACGCCTATAACGTCTTCGTTCCAGCCAGCTCTCCCCTCACCGACGTCGAGCTGTCCCCATGGAGACCACGTGCACGGCCTCCGACGCGTGCACCGTGGCAGGAAGAGCCGCCCGTGCCACCGTGGTGGGCGTCGGCGGCGTCGGCGGCTTTTGGGAGATGGCGACGACAGCGACGTTGGCAGCAGCGCGGCAGCCGGTGAGCGCTCCCTGGCAAACCTCCCGGCAGACGCGGAGCCGAAAGCCCTCCTCACCATCATCGGCTGCTGGTGATGGTGCTCGGTGTTGTCGGTAACGACGATACCCCGGGCCTCCTCGACGACGGCCTGCGCGTATGCTTCTGTCCGTGTCTGCATCGATCAAAGGAGCGAAAATGGTCAGTCTCAACTCTCAATGTCATGACAATAATCTAGGCATTTCATAGGAATCTAGTCAAAACAGAGTATTAAGGATGATAGGCTGGCTGTCTGTTTATGATGTAGGAATTTCATCAGATGAACAATTCAGTTTCTGTGCTCCATCCATGTGCTGTTGAATAAATTAGCAGCATTCGGAAAAAGACCAAAAAAAATAACCTCTAGTTTTGGAGAGACCCCTTTCAGGACGGCTAGCTTCTTCTCAAATGAGTTGCCAACCATCTGCATGTACAACAACAGAAACCAGACTTGTCAGGTGAGCTTGTTTATGCATTTATCGATGAGCTAGACAGATGCAGTTTATGAGATCTTGAATTGTCCACCATTTCTGTGCTCTGAACTTACAGATGATTGCTTCGAATTGTCCCAGTTGTTAAAGAGGTTGGTGAAAAATACAGGCTCATCCCCTTCTGTGATTGCAAACACTATCGTTTCGATCGATCTTCCGTCGTGAGGAATGCCATGCTGAAGGAACATCTGCAGGAATGTCGAGACAAACAGAAAAGTTGGGTTTCAAAGGGCAATGTTCCTGAATCAACGAAAAATCATAGTTCTGAATCAGCAGTGAGACCTTGCCAATATTGAGGGCATGCTCCTTGGATGTAATATCCGAAAGTGTAGCCCAACCCAAACGTAGATTTCTTCATTGCAGTCCAGAATCAATGTCTCTTCAGTTGCCAGGTCATCCTGACAGAAGCTGAATACCTCCTTGACCTTAAAGATATGAACCAAACAGGGTTTATTTTGCATTTGCTTCAAATCCTGAAAGTTGCTACTTAGTCAGTCATTGGAAGGAGTAGTAAGGTATTACTCACCTTGAGCAAACCTGCAAAGAGACCATCCTTTAGGCTTAGAGACACATTCTATGCAATGATATTATCTGAAGTTTGGTGTAAAATATATCTGCATACCTTGTTCAAACCTACAAGCATATAGATGTGGATCTGCAGGCCAACCCTTCACCTGCTTTTCTTTCGAGTACTCCGATCGTCCTCCCAAAATTTTCCAGAAGTGATCCGGTTCAGACCCTTCTCTGACTAGCAAAGACTGTTTCATTGGCTGCAAAAACAGTGCTACAATAGTTCAGAAGAGAACATATTGCTACAAAAGATTCAATATTCATCACTGAGACGAATAGAAGGATGTGCATGCCGTATTCTCCTTACACACAACTTGTTCATCATCATGTCCAGTATATTATGATCGTTTGGTGAAGATAGGCCTCCTAACCAGGTAACGAACGAACCATTGTCTTGCAAAATATAACAGTGTGAGGAATTAAGTGAACTCGCAGCCTGCATTTAGTCAAGTAATCCATCACAAGAAAAGATTTTAGAGCAGCATCAAAGTAATGTATGTATGATTCAGGCCATGAAGCTGACTATGTGTATGGTCCTTATTTTTATCAAACTCACCAGATCAACTTGAATGGCTTGCACACAATCATGTTTAAGGCCTTGAACACGGAACAAGGCGACTCCTTCCTTCTGATGATATCCATTCCTAGGACTTTTCTGTAGAACAGAACTCTTATATGCAGCACTCCTGCCCCCCTGGAATGAAAATAAGACAACAAATTCAAGTATTAGTATCCAAGTTTTGCACTGACTCAAAGTATTAATTTCCAAGTTATGCATTTACTCCACTCCTATTATTCTAATTAATATTCAATTGCATTGACTGCGGAACAATTTCACTTATGAATGTGCACTGGGTACCTTGAATATGATTAGTGACTTGAACACTGAGAAAAACAATTCTGGTTCTCTGCCCTCAAAAACTTGTGCCTGAGAGACATTTTGCAAATGAAGTGATAACACAGAAAATGAACATATGTGTGAAATTTTTTAGGGGTGAAAGGCTGAATTAGCTTACGACAACTGGATGCCCTTTGACTGAATCAGCCATGCTAGACATTAACGATGTTGCCACCATGCTATCATCCTGCAGGTAAATGCACAGGCTAAGTTAAGTAACATGCAAAACATTGAACAATTGCACATGTATGTGCAAACAGTATCAATAGGTTCAATGTTTTTAATAGCCTTTTCTCTGATATATCAATAGGTTCAATGCACGGTATTATAAGAAGAAAGAACATACCTTTACGCTGTTCTTACCGGACCAAGCAAAAAAACAAATGGTAATCTTTTCCATCTTCAACACAGCTGTACCGTATGATATAACAGTCTCCAGTGTACAATTGCTCCTGGTCCTCAGTGCTAAGGAGATTCGTACAACCACGGTCCACCAACCAAACCTGAATGATTTTTATTTGTTTTTAAAATGCTCCATACATATCAACACCTAGGTAGGGAATATTACCTTCAGACTGCCATTAGAACTGATGAGCTGCTGAGGTTTATCCTCTGGAATCTCTGTGACATCATAGCCCTGATGCTTGAAAATAGCTGTATCATGATTTGGCATCAGACCTTATCATGACTTCTACAATGTTTTAGATGAAAACAATTGATGGAGAAAGTCACCATGGTCCTCACACCTGCCACTTTCTCTCGGCCAGCCTCGTATAACTTTAGCTCAACATTCCTGGGCCAATGCTGAAAGTGCAGCTTAAAGTCAACAGTTTCATGGCCTTCTGTCATTATAAATGTGCGAACGTTGAATGACCTGCCCTGGGAGTGCACGTAATCCTAGAGAAATGAAAAGATTTTGGTTTCAAACATTGAACACCTGTAGTAATAGAAGGAAAGAATATAATGAGGTTTCATCTGCTTACTTCTAGGACAGAAACAGATGACTTCCTCTCTGAAACCAGTGTTGTCATCCCCATCCATAAGAATATTTCAGTGCTGCAGTCCAGCATGTAACTTCTGTCTGAGTTCAGCCTTTCTCTATCCAACAATTGTGCCTCCAATGGAACAAGGATTCTCTTATTGATCCTGCAGGCAGCAAAGCATACCAAACATCTTGTGACGTGCAACTTCAGGCTAGTTAGGTTTGAACTAAGCAGGGGAGTAGTTACCAAAAAAGTTTCTTGGATGCTGCAGTTGCTGGCTCTTCCTTGGCTGTGTCAGGTATATCACGAGGAATAGGCACATAGCCTCCAAACAGGTTCCAGAACTCTCCAGCATCAGAATCACCAACAAGCTTTCCATCCTCTACAATCAGTGACAAATGTAAATAAAATTGGAGCTAGCATCTTTCTAGCCATTATTTTGCAAGATCAACTGTCAATAGCTGTACCTATTGCTGCTATCTCACATCTGCCCAAGTGTCGGTTCTCCTTCAGATGCTTAACAACATCCAACGCTTTCGCCCTTGTTTGCATACTAGAATTACAGCCACTGAAAAGGAAAATCTTTGATGGCGTGTCCACTATGAAGACTGATTTGTGATCCAGAGAGGACCGCGAAAACGGCACCTGAGACAGGATTCGAAACACAGCAGGTTGTCATGCATCAGCACTCAGCAGATACTGAGAAACAAATGAAAATCCTGAGATAGTTCCCTTCTTACTTGTGTGACGCGAGCAACATGCTCTCCATCACACCTAAACATCGCGGGTCGCATTGGATCTATCACCAGATCCTTTCAGATGCGAAAAAGAAGCAGCCTTGTACTGGGATAACACACGGTTTGAAGTATGACAAGAACTTGTCAGATTCTTCACCCTGTGCCTCCCTGAACTGGACTGTGCGGGAGCCCAGTGCCGCGTCCAACTCAACGGCCTTGTCTGAGGCCAGGAGACAATCTTCCTAGGCAACCAGAAGCACAACGCAGTGGACAGTATAAGCAAAAAAGATGCACAGCAAAGCAAAAGTCTTGACAAGGTTGGTTGACTCATCAAGAATGATTCAAGATTCAAGAGAACACACCTCTTTGGACTCATCCCCAACCCAGTAATGCACATCATGTCGGCGAGCCCCCGATTTCAGCTCTGTTGTCTGAGAAATCACACAACATGTGAACTCAAGCGGCGTAAATTGGCAAACAAAATACAGAATTTCACAACTTGAGAGAGAGATACTACTTACGTTCAGTATGATGTATATGTTGCCGGTGTAGAACTTGCCGTGCTGGGGTTTTGCAACTGGGACCAGACTGCTCCCAACAATGCACCAAATGTCCAGCCCTCTGGAATGGGAGCAACATTTTTTTTTTTTTACAGAGCAGGGGTGAAATAGAGAGCAAATTGGCCAGATTAAATGGTACATTGAGCTTTCAGTTTGAGCACCATATATATGATAGCCATTTCTAGCATCCCAGATTCACTTTTTTACAGAGCAGGGGTGAAATAGAGAGAGTAAATTGGCCAGATTAAATGGTACATTCAGCTTTCAGTTTCAGCACCATATATGATAGCCATTTCTAGCTAGCATCCCAGATCCACTTTCAGAACCATAAGTTTTTCCATAACAAAAAGTGTGAAATCATGCTTGGAGTAGGTATGTATAGTAGTAACTTTGCAGTTGCAGGTAAATAATTGGTCCCTAAGCAAAAGTCAGCATCCCTTGCATATAAAGGAAAACCAAAAGGGGGAATAAATAAAGGCAGGAATAGGAAGATGCGTGAGGCATATTCAAATGCAGGCCCGAATCTAGATTCTTGTCCTAGCAGAGAACAAACAATACAACCAGACAGGAACATGACAGTAAAAGAAGAAAACTGAAAGGACAGGGGAGAGGTGGGGGTGGATGAGAAGAGAGGAGGAGGGAGGGGACGCACGGCTTGTCGCCGACGCCGAGGAACGCCTCGTCGACGCCCTTCATGCTCGCCGAGTCGGCCGGGCCGGCGGCGGCCGCTGGAATGCTCGTAGATGCGGGGGAGCAGAAGCACGCGGGCAATGGAAGTGGGAGCTCACTCTCGCGGCTGCAGCTAGTGGAGTGAAGTGCTGCTCAGGCTCAGCTCGCCGAGCTTTTGTTCATTGCTGATTAAAATAAAAATGGCGAGCTAACCAAGAAAGGGAAAGGTGAGCAAGCGGCTGGTAAAACGCTGGTGGTGGAGCAACACAACACTTCACTGCGCTGCAGAAGCTGCAGTGCGTACACAGAGGAGAGAGGAGGAGGAGGAGAGAAAGGTGGCAGAATGGAGGGCTCCACCACCGCCACTACCAACGAGCTCACCTCTCACTCACAGTCACTCGCCCTTGCTTTGCATTCAAGTCTTCAACTTTTGACACCATCTGCTGCGCTTTGACTGGTGTCGACGACGAGCCAACCGATGCGGCGTCGTACACCGGTGTTGTTGTGTGTTTGTACGACACGCGCCGACGATGTCCTATTGAGGGAAGGTCTCATGTTGCCATCACCAATTCGCCTCATGCACCACGGCACGCACCAACCAAATGTTGGGTTACAAGCGGTGTCTATAAAGTTAACTGGCAACTTTCATATATTATTTATTATTACTAAATAATTAATAACTATTTATATACATTTATTTATAGATACCGAACAAGTTTTCATATGCAAAAACAATATGGAGTATTGTTTATCGACGAATATGTCCTTATTCTAAATTATAAGTTATTCTAACTTTTCTATACTTTTTGCTATGCACCAAAACATATACTATGTCTAGATATATAGCTTTTTACTATGTATTTAGAAAATCCATAATGAATAAAATTAATTTTGAAAAATGTAATGAACTATACAAAGAGTTACAAGGCCATAAGCCCAAACAAAATAAGAGTCCTATACACGATAGTAATCTCTCCAAAGATCTCGTATTTGGCTTAGCCTTAGTGCACACTTGGCGAGCTCTTCTTTGAAATTTCGTTTCCAAATGTTAATATTAGCACGGGCATTGTCAAAGATAATAGAATTTCTCATTGTCCAGATAATCCAACAGGTTGTAACGAAGATTTCTCTAAAGATCACATTATCGAAGTTGGTTCTAGCATCAATAACCATGTCTAGGGGAAAGTGCACGTGATGAGAATTGTGGACCAGCAGGTTTGACCAAATGGGCATTCAAACTTTATCCTCAAATCAAACGTACCATTAGAGCAAACTTGTTGAAGAACAATATTCGATGTTGGTATTCTGTTAATTGACACTACTTAATGTTGTTTTAGTAAACGATACTCTTCAATTGTGGAATTCTCTATATACCTCTTAAATAATAATATCTAGGAATAGAGAAGATAGAGAAGTTAAGAGTTTCAATTATGCCCCTAGCTATTCTATACCAACCCCTTGATAGTTGTCTTAAAAATTCATACTTGCATGCCAAATTAGAAGATGATGAACTTTTAATTTATATCAAATTATAGAGCTTTTGCAACATCTGCAACTTTGTAGTTCACCATTTTTTTATTTTCAATTATTTAGTCATAAAAGATTATGGTTTAAATAGTTTCAACTATAGAGCTTAAAATAAGATTCCAAAAATCAAATTTACCATTTTCAAATGTCATTGGCTTTAAAATTTAGAATGAGTCATTCAAAAATTCTGGTTTTTAAGTTTCATTGAGGTCAAGCACAAAGGCGCCTGCATAGTTCTTGTGCAGAATTGATCTTATTGTTTTACTTGCCTATTAATTTTTTTGTTCCTATAAACTGCTATGAGGAACTATGCATTGAAAAGGATAGTTTTTCAAGCTATGGAAACTATAATCAATTAGCTTTTTGGCATGGAATTTAACATTCCACCAATTTAGGATAGTTTTGGAAGCTATGGAAACCATAATCAATTAGCTTTTTGGTATGGAATTTAACATTCCACTAATTTCCAAAAGTGCACTTGTTAGCCCGTCTCAATTTTTGAGGGTGGGAGATGAGAATTGAATGGAGTAGATCATCATGCTATATTTGCACTCTCCATCTCCATTCCATTCAATTCCATTCCATTACAAGTATATAGGTAGCTCAAATATGTATCAAAACTACAATGCATTTAATTCCAAGGATCCGAACATGCCAGTGTCCACATTGTGACTTGCTCCCGGTTGTGACACCCATCGGGTGTTGAGCTAGAAGCTTACTGTAGACCATACGGTAAGGACTTGTTTGGTTCGCGTACTAGCAGAGCCTGGCTCGTATCCAAGAGCCTGGCTCATATAGGACAGATGAGCGGATGCACTTTCGATCGTGTTTGGTTGCGTGTGTCTTTTTTAGCCCTTTGGTTGAGACAAGATCTTTGTTTGGTTGCTGTAGGAACACATATTGCATGAAATAAAAATATTATAATATTATGATTAAAATTTTAATTTTGTGCAAATACACTCTTAACGTTCTTATTTTAGCTAATTATGTCTTAAACATATTTAAAACATGTTAATATCACTTAATATTGACTAATTATAGGCTAAGATCATCATTAGTGGACTAAGTGCCGCACCGTGCGAGCCAGACCCAAAAAGAACGGCTAATTTGGCCATTCCTTCGCAGCCAGGCCCGAGGAGGCCTTTTGCATGTGCTCGGCCGGGGCTCGAGGGCGGGGGCGGGCAACCAAAACGAGGCAAGTTGCATCCCGAGATGCTCAAATACGCGCAGACATGCGGGCAACCAAACACGCCCTAAATAGCTGAGATCGTATTGGAGCTGGAAAAACCTAATCTGAGCTGGTTTCTTGGTCCTTTTTCTAGGACACATGTTCAGCCTTTTTCTAGGCCAGGCAACCAAACGGGGGGCAAGTTGCATCCCGAGATGCTCAGACGCGCAGATGCGGGCAACCAAACACGCCCTAAATAGCCGAGATCGTATTGATTTTGGAAAAACCTAATCTGAGCTGGTTTCTTGGTCCTTTTTCTAGGACACATGTTCAGCCTTTTCTAGGACACATGTTCGGATAACGTGAGACACTCACAACACGCACGCACACTCACCCTTATGAACACACGCACGCAAAACCCTACCCCTATGAGAAAGTGCAGGAAAATCGAGGAAAAGGGTCGACACTTAGGATTTGAACCCTGGTGGGTAGGGTCCCACTGAACCGGCCCTACCATTGGACTACAAGCCAATTCGCTTGAATAAGCTTTTTTAAATCTCAATAAGCTTTGTTTTTTTTTTTTTTTTTTTAAGAGGACTCGTTGAGCTTTGTTAGGGGACTCTGATTTGTCTAAAAACCAGGGTCGGATCCGGCTGCCCCCATGGCCCATGGGCTGAATTTTTTGGTCATGTGCCGCAGCCCAATAACTCCCGCGACAGCCCACATCTCCCCAGGAGGCCCACTGGTTAGGACCGGAACCAAATCTAGCCGGTCCCGACGGCGGACGGCGGCGGGACTGGCGACGCCGACGCCCATACTTTGCTCTGTCAGCGCGCGGTAGGCGCTTGCCCCTCCTCCTCCTCCCTCCTCCTCCTCGGGTCTCGGCCCCATCTGCGATCGATGGCTTGTGACCTCGCGGCCCCATTTCGCCGTGCTGTTTTTCAGCTGCCGGCAGTTCGACCTTGGCACCCTTGTCTTAGGAGCCGGTAGGTTCAGCAGTTTTTTCTGTTCAGGCTTAATTACTTGCTGCTACGACTTAGAGATACTCAGGTGCTGACCTATTTTTAATTAATTTTCCACCAAAAAATTAATGGTGAATCCTGTTGCAGGCCAGTCTGAGCTTACTTGTCCAGATCGACCCACAGCTGAGTCAGAGTTGAAGCTTCAAGGTGAGAACATAATACATACACAAGAATATACCTCATCTATTGAATTGTTCAATTGCGATTTAGAAATATTCAATTCCTAATAAGTAATACTCTCTCCATTCCTAAATTATAAGTTGTTTTGAGCTTTTTGTTTCATCCATTTAGTTATGTATATATTTAGAGGGAGTAAATCGCATTGCAATTTGCAATATATATATGTGGAGGCCTTCTTCCAACTGCAAGGAGGCGGCAGAAAATCAGATATTTTAATATGCCGTATAGTATATGGCTAGTACTGTTTTTTCTCCCCTCCCTTGGTCCGATCTGCCACTAGCGTCTAGTACACTTTCGATCTCATATATACCGGCAAAGCCAGCAGTGTCTTTGAAAAGCCAAGCCGACACCCGAGTACACTTGACTGGCCCCAAACTATGCAAACCGGCCTAATGAATCTGGATAAGCTGATTTCCTGTTATTGGCATGTTAGCGGTTTCCTGTCTACGGCCACAAATTGCTGCAACAGCACGATCGTCCACATTCTTTTATCTATCCAGGCAGTTCCATTTTCACATAATATTTAGCACTATAAGAGTAATAATTGTTGCAACAATGGTGAAATAATTAAACAGACAACTCACACTACAGTAATTGTTTATACAACAATATGTTGAAATAGTTATACAGACAAGCATACAACTATTCAGTAGTTAGTGTCTATTCCATAAGAATGATCAGAGGAGATGGAATTTGGAGAGTCCAGGTAGCTACATGTGTCTGCTAGTGTTATTAGTGCTGATGGATATATGACGGATACAATCATAATAGAGATGGTAAAATCACTCACTACGTCTGCTGGAATATATATGGCACAGCCAGAACGCAAGGAGCTCAACAAGCACCAGGAGCATCAGGAGCGTGGTGGCAGGAAAGGGCCAAGATGATACATGAGAACGAGAACATGTGTGACAAACTCACCACCGGTGCTTAGATGCTCCTAGTGGAAAGCACCCCGCAACGAGGCCTTTGTGTAGTAAAGCATCTCCGCCCACACCCCGGCGATGAGCTTCCAACGCTCAGCTTCATCGTTGATGTTCATAAGCTCTTGGGCTCTTTTACAAGCTTTGCATGGGGCAACACTGGAGACTTGAGAGTTTTGAGAGTTCTTCCGGAGCTCCTTGATATGATGAGGAGCACTATCATCATTGTCACCGATTCTTCCTTCTTGGTTTCAGTCGGTGCATCCTGTTGTTCCTCCGATTCTTGTGGCTGCTTTTAATTTCATCAAAAAGCTTCAAGGTATCATCCTTGTGGTTTCTCGATGGACCAAACAGAAGGATAAACCACTGGGAATGTGGTCCCCGTGGTAAAACTCCGAGTATATCACCACGGGCAAGGTTATGCACGATCTGCGAAGTTGGTGGTAAGCATCACACCACACTTGAAGATCAGGTACATGATGTAGTTTGATAGTTCAATGCTTGTGCGCTTGTGCTTCTCCACTTTTTGATAATCAGAATTAGTGCCTCCAACTCCACGGTGGTAGCATATGTGCATTTGCAATGTGCAAGATGAGCACACTCGTCGGGAAGTCAACGATCGCTTGTGATGATCTTCTCAAGTGAATGGAGTGGCGTTACGGTGGCGGATCATGATGAGTTGTTTGTTGATTATCGTCCCTCGATTGGCGAAACTTTGTAAGTGCTAACTTGCCACACAACGGCCTGGCGATATCCCATTCTTTTCTTGTACCGGAGTCTAACAAAGTGTCGAGGATGAACTCTTTGATGGGCGTGGTGGCGGGTTTACTTTTTAGGGCATCAAGGCCAAACCTTTCTCTTGGTCTTGGTAAAGCGGCAGCATTACGACAAATGATGATGTTGTATTGTCCGAGCGCACTGGGACCATCGCTTGCTTTTCGCGTGCAAAGAAGCGGCATGTCGATCTTCATGAATAGGCTTGGCTACACATGGAAGATAAAAGCTCAAGTGGAGAAAAATGAAGGCGGGCAGCGAGAGGACACATCTAGGACTATGGCTCCTACAAGCGGTGCATAGGTCACCGTGATATCAAGCGTGTTGCTAGTGTGGAGTTGGTTCTTGTGGACTGCCATGAGCGAGTGTCAAGGCTCTTGAGGCAGCTATGGTTGAAAGAATGATGAAGGGTAGGGAGTATGCCATGGGCCGGGATGTACATGCTAGTTTTCAAAAACGATTAAGGCGAGACAGGGCCAATGCAAGCAATAAACCCTGCGAGGTGGAAAGAGGATTTCAAGTCGAACTTTGTCTTTGGTGTAGAGTCGTCGGTAGCAATATTCTAGAAGTGCTCCCACATACTCGTAGGCACTATGGCGGTTTGTCTCTACCGCGAAACTCATTGAGCATGCCCGGTAGTAGATCGCCATGTGCGGCTTCTGATCATGCTCTGCGCCTTGTTGAAGGGAGCATCCTGCGAGATGATGTCATCTAAGATTGTAGCACAATGTCCCGAACAGTACACTTGGAGGCCACGATGAAGAACCTTTTGACATCATATCAATTCGTCTCTCATATCTTTTTAGCTTCCTCCATCGTTCTCTCCCTGGTTGTGCCTGCTAACACACGAGCATCCACGAAATAATCCTTAAGCCCCTTTGTGTCGGGTGACAAGGCAATAAACACGCTCGGCGTACTTGATGCACCCTGGGGCGAACATGATCACCATGGCAGCTTTGAGCGGTTGTCCGGCCAAGAAGCTTTAGCCACCACGTACCCCCGGCTGCTACACGGAAGACCAAGTTTAGCGGGTGCCTCAACCATAGCTCATTGTCCTGTTTGGAGAAGGCGGTGATGGTATCCTGCCCGCCAGGTGGACAAGCACGAAGCGGCGCCCGGAAGGCCATGAGCTCGTGGCGGGAGGCTCGTAGCGCGGACCGCCCGGGTGTCCCAGCCACGAAGATGGCCGCGAGTCGGCCGGCAGGTATGCAAGCCAAAGGGGCGGTGCCGCGAGGAACCCAGTTGGAGCTGCGCCTCGCATCCAGCCGCGAAGAGGAAGAGGAAGACTTGAGAAGGCTGAGGAGGATCATGAAGTGGATCTCCCACGTGTTCCACAGCTCTTGGACGACAGGCACCAAGCTGAGACCGAGAGAGAGCATCCATGGATTAGTAATGAGTTCATCACAGCCTACATTATTTATGTTGCTGTCAATTTTTTATAGATAATTCTCCTTCTTGGACGGGGTTGCTTTGGGCTATGCAAGCAGCCCATATGGGCATTAGAGGATCATTTGGATTGGTACTAGCTTAGCCATTGTCTATTGGCCTAGAACATGAAGTCATATATGATGTTTGGGATGGTGAGAACATAATGTTTTCAGAAGGAATTTCTCTAGTACTATGGGTTTATGGTAGGAGCTAAGTAGTCTAGCTGATCGTTGACATTTGCCTCTCTGAAGAGGAGGATCAAATTCTATGGAATTTTACTTCTACAGGTACGCCTTGTATGCTGTGATTAATCATAGAAGGCCTATCCCAAGCTTTGTAAATTCAATTTGGCAGATTGGTATTCCACCGAGAGTGCAGTTTCTCCTGTGGCTTTTGTCAAATAATTGTTAGCCTGCTAGAGATAATTTAGCTCAAATAAAGGAAGTTAGTGACCCTTCTTGTATCTTCTGCAATGAGAAGGAGTCGATCACACATTTGTTCTTCGATTGCTGCTTGACTAGATATTTTGGTTGGTGATTTCAGATTTACTGAGTCAAGAGTTTGCTAGATATTTTGAATCGACAGCTAGGTTCTGGGTAGCGAATAAGTGACATAAACTCACTAATATTGTTTCCTCGTCTGTGCTTTGGTCTATTTGGAAATTGAGAAATGAGATCTTTTCTGAGGGGAGTGGGATGAAGAAGATACTGATATGGTTTGTCGGGATGTTGAGGAGATGGATAATGTGTGTTGTTCAAGCAGGACCTGGGGCTGCAATTGGGAGAGTTCACAAGAAGACCGGAAATCAAGGCATGCCTACCACCTCAACTCCAGTGGAGGACGGAGGAAGAGGAGAATACATCATCAAGGTGGAGCAATCAGATGTTCGGCTCTCGGTTTTCACAAGTACGTGCAGCTTTGGCTCAACGTGATGTGCTTCTGGATGTTACTAGACTTTCTGTGATTTCTGATGGCATATGCCAGACTCAGGATAAAAACCATGTTATAAGTTTTGCTTTTGTAAATACAAAAGCAGGGGTAGCTTTTCTTCTATTTTGTTAGATAATGGAACAAAGTTCCAGCCTCCGTCAATGATAACACTCATCGTCATCAGCATGGCCTAGAGCACATGAAGTCATATATAAGTAATAATTTTTTTGTGGACAAATTTGTACATACCATTATTAAAATTAGATTATTTATAGTATCAAACTTTTCATTCCTAATACAGTACCTATTCTAATAATTAGATATATACTCCATAATATCTATCTTCTTGTGACAAATTTATCAATTCTGAACAAGACGGATTGGAAAATAGAACTCGTGTCAATTTTAAAGTCCCCACAATGATTTTTAACAGTTGATTCCACCATGACCAAGAAGGGTTGAGTGTTGTGTCGTGAGGAGGGATGCATATATATATATATATATATATATATATATATATATATATATATATAGGGTAAATTTTTCCTACATCCTAGGAGTAGTTACACCCATATGTATATCTCAAGATTTGTGGTATATATGATCGAGCGAAGTGCATGTGAATGAAGTATATGATCATACTAGACCATCTATGGTGGTATATATGTTAAGTATGCATTCATACATTGAGTATATGGATATACTTTTTTTTTATATACAGCAGTAGTGGCATTTTATGTAATATATTAAAAAATATAGGTTACTTGAAATTTTTTTCGTGTAGTAAGATCTAGAGTATCTTAATATGAGTATCTAAACATACTCAAACCGATAAACAAGTATAAACACATACACAATGTGATTTTTTGAATATGGGTGTAACTACACCCGGGTGTATAGAAAGTGCACCCTATATATATATATATATATATATATATATATATATATATATATATATATATATAAATAATACGTGGCATGCAGCAGATCAAATGATTTCAAATGCATGGCTAAAGTCAAAATAGTCACACATATAGTAGAGTTGAAATAAAGGTGCTCCTCACATTCAATATTTGTTATGAGGAAGAAGATGTCATATAAGCAATTGGCGGCTGTTTGAAATTTCCACTAAAAAGAATCTACTTGCACCAATTTGGAAAAAAAAAAAAAAAAAAGTGAAGGAACATGTAGTTGCATGCTGCAATACCTTTGTTTATCCATCAGATGGCCGCCGCCAGCTCCTGCGCCGTTTACCATTGGCCTCATTTCAATCTCACGTACTGTGTACATGAAAGCAAGGTGTTGCACTATTGGCTTGCAGTGGTACTGTGTATAAATAATTCCCGGAAATGTTGAGTAATTCACAAGCAGTTTGCAAAGATGCTTTGCGGGTGGTTGGTAAGATGCTTGCTTGGATAGAGAGAAAATGTCCGTACGTCAAAGCTTCACGTAGAATTGATATCTTTAATTTGTGGACCCGCTATATGTTAATCCCCACTTAATAATCTCAATGATTTACATACCATTGACGTACAGTAGAGCAATAGAATGACGTTCACTTGAATTGCTCCGTGGGTCCTTCAACTTTTCTCCACTTCTCACCTAGATCCATATATAATATGCCATGCTTTAGTTTAAGGTTTTTACCGAGTTTATTTTTCATACACACTTTGTCAACTGTATATCAATACCTCGGATACGAGAGCCTAATAATAAAATTCATAGTATGATTGAGAAGGCGTGGATGTGAATCAATGCTTTCCATGCATGTGCCGAACATTCATAAAATTCGTTGCTTGCGATCAGAGCAGGGCAAGCAGGCCTACATCGATGTTGCTTGCATTGTCTGGTGGCATATATTCAAGCTGATGCTCAGAAGTAGATCAGCATAAATGCTTCCGCTTAATATGGATGGATTGGCAAACTTTCGGTATGTATTCAGATGACATGCATTAAGCTGATCCTCAGAAGTAGGCTTAGTCTCTTCTTCTTTCTCTATGATCACGCCAAAATATGAATACAGTACTGACCATTGCCTTGGCATAACTTCATACCAATTATCAATTGATACATAACAAGTTCAAAGGCATACATGTACATTACAGGTTCATAGGATTACATTATTACATTACATGCTAAGTGGCTAAAAAAAAAGAAAACTGAAACATCAGTTTCACAAAAGTACTGCATTCTGGATTAAAGACAATAGTACAACGCAAAAGGTCATCAAGAGTTCTGGACAATGGATTCTAAATTACTAATACGAG
This sequence comes from Hyparrhenia diplandra, assembly GCA_015847255.1. Taxonomy (NCBI): domain Eukaryota; kingdom Viridiplantae; phylum Streptophyta; class Magnoliopsida; order Poales; family Poaceae; genus Hyparrhenia; species Hyparrhenia diplandra. The sequence continues at coordinate 195,718 of JADLZK010005759.1, forward strand.
GCAATATTGCAATCTCGATTTCTTCTATTCATAACTCATCAGACTCAGAAACATAGGGAGAGGGAGACGAAACAGAGATTAGTAGTCAGCACTGGAATACTATCATTAGAATCTTCTGAGTCGGATGATGGAGCTTCAGGCTGCACTTGGCCATTTCTCATTAAACAGATTTTAAAATTCAAGAAGTCATCATATAGGCGCCTCGTTGTTGATGGGGACCTAGTTACACCCAAATACAAGTTTGAATGTACTGACAAGAATATACATGGCAGCTGCGTGATTGGTACAAAAAAACACAAGTTTAAAAAAACATTTTAAAATTATGACTTATTATTTGGTTGATGATAGACCTATGGCTAGCTTGAGGTAGGCCTAATGTTTGCATCAGGAAGTTCGAGAAGATTAGTGATGCAAATACCTTATTATCAATTAATCACAATAGATAATAAAGGTTACAACTTATTAGTTATTACACATAAAAGATATTACACAACATGCCAGTTAGTTCGTAATCACAAGCTATGTTTACAACTTAACATAAAAATATTACAACATGTCTTGTAGTTATTGGTGCTGATGGACGAAGGATAAAATCATAATAGAGAGACGAAATCACACGGTATGGTCCAAAAAAAAAAAACCCCACAGTATGTTTGCTGTACTACAATGGCACAGACAGTACAAGCCAAGGAGCTCAATCAAGCATCCGGGGGTGGTGGCAGGAAAGGACCAAGACAATACATGAGAAGGAGAACATGTGTGACAAACTCACCACCGGTGCTTAGATGCTCGTAGTGGAAACCACCGCCACAACGAGGCGCTGTGTAGTAGAGCATCTCCGCCCACACCTTGGCGATGAGTTCCCAACGCTCAGCTTCGTTCTTGATGCTGATGAGCTCTTGGGCCACTGCAACTGCACGGGGCAGCACAGGAGACGTTAGAGTCTCAGAGCTCCTCTTGAGTTTCTTCAAATGCTCATCAGCAGCATTCTCATCAAAGTCGGTTGGTTCTTCATTCCCAGTTTCAGCTGTTAAATCTTCCTCTGATTCTCCATGCCTGATCTGGCTTTCACGCATCGAGCCTTCTTCTTGTCGCTCTTTAATTGCTTCAAAAAGCATCATGACACGAGCATCATCCTTGTTTCTTGGATCGTTAACCTTTTGAGGCTGGGGTAATAAAACTCTTCTAATTTCATCACGGGTTCTCTCATGTACGACCTGGGAGTTGATAGTAAGCATCACGCCGCACTTGAAGACAAGGTACATGATGTAGTGTGATAGCTGTGTGCTCGTCTGCTTGTGCTTCCTCACTGCTTGATGATCAGAATCTCCATTGTGGTAGCATATGTCTGTTGCAATGTGCAAGATAAGCACGCTTGTCGGGAAGTCAGCCTCCAGAGTCTCCTCCAGTGATTTGAGATGATCGGCTGAATAGTGACCACCTTCATGTTGGTGGTAGTCCAGCATCCAATTGTGAAGTGCTAGCTGGCCATGGGTGCTGGCAATGCTCCATTCTTGTCTTGTACCGGAGCCTAACAACGTGTCTAGGATGAACTTTTCGATGGATGTGTCATCCTTCCTTTGTGATGGGTTTAGTCTCTACATCGAAGTGAAACCATTGCAGTATGCCATGCATGGCTGCATTATTGATGATGTTGTATTGTCCGATCTGTTGTGACCACTGCTTCATGCAGCATGCAACCACAGACGACTGAGTAAGCTTGGCTAGGCATTGATGGTAGAAGCTGAAGTGGGGAAAGATGAAGATGGCAGCGGAGAACACATCTAGGAGTATGGCTCCTACAAGCAGTGCGTAGGTCACCATGATATCAACTCTGCTGCTAGCATCGAGTTGGCCCCCCTTTTCGATGGCTGCCAAGAGTGCTAGGGATATTGAGGCAGCTATCGTGGTTGAAAGGAGGCATGCAAAGGAGAAGATGCTGCAGCAAGTTCTCCGAACATTCATGTCGTAGTCAAAGGGTGGAGTGATGGCTATGGTGAGAAGAAATAGCAAAGGATCTTTAGTGTACAATTGTCGGTAGCAATATTGCAGAAGTTCTGCCAAATGCTCGTAGGCTCTGTAGCGGCTTTTGTTGGACAGAAACCCCTTGAGCAGCCCTGGTAGATCACCTTGTGCAGCTACAGTGATGTTCGGCACCATGTTGAGGGGAGCATCCACTGAGATGACTTCTTCTGTTATTCTTATGGCGTCCTCGAACAGTGCCTGTGGAGGTTCTGCAGACCTACCTTTCTCTATCCTATCAAGTCTAGCCCTCATCATGTCTAGTTTGGCTTTGTACCTCGTCCCCTTAGTTTTCTTGAACGTCACCTTGCCTCGCTCCCCCTTTAGCTTGCTCAGCAATTCATTCTTGCTAGCCAACCAGAGTATCTTTGGGTCTACATAGAAGAGGCAAAGGACACGTGCGGAGTACTTGAAGCACCCACAGACAAACATGATCACCATGGCAGCCCTGAGCGGGCGTCGGCCAAGAAGCTTTGGTAACCACGTACCCAGCGACCCCTGCCTGGATGACCAGGTTCAGCAGGTGCCGGCCCCACAGCTCGTTGTCCTGCTTGGAGAAGGCCGTGATGGAGTCCTGCCCGCCTAGGTGGACGAGCACGAATGGCGCCCAGAAGGCCACCAGCTGGTGGCGGGCTCTCGCGTGCGGACCGCGAGGTGGCCCAGCACGTAGGCGGCCACTGAGTCGGCCGACAGGTAGGCAAGCCAAAGGATGGTGCGCAGGAACCAGTGGGAGCTGCGCCTCCGCATCCCCGCAAAAAGGAAGAGGAAGACTTGTAGGGAAAGGCTGAGAAGGATGAGGAAATGGATCTCCCACGCGTTCCACAGCTCTTGGACCACAGGCACCAAGCTGAGCGAAAGAGACAGGGTACCCAGTTCAGCACCGCGTATTAATTTAAATAGTAAGTTGCAATTAATTAGTTAAGTGATCAACTAATTGAATCGCACAACACTTGGAATATGTAGTCTCATGAAATTGCATCTAAATTACCTATATGAGTATTGTCAGTATATCAGAGTATTGTGTTTGAATGCAAATCCATGACATATAGAGAGTTTCAATTGAACATATGTGAAGAAATGCACACGGAAGTGCAATGTAAATAGGATGAAGAAACAACGAATGGAGATGGAAAAGTTTGTAAGGTGTAAATGTAGCTAAAGCTTATCACAATTGGATAACAATAAGAAAATATCTATGAGTATTATGCTAAAAATATGAACATATAAGAGATAGTTTGAACTACACATGCCAAATATATGTTTAGGAAATTTTATCTAGATGCTAAATGTATTTGGCCATACTCTCTTTAACACTATAGTACCAAACGTACGCACATACAAACACTACAATTGTAAGATCTATTTTTTTTTTCAAGGTGCTTGTTTAAGCATACCCATAGTTGCAATCTTGCATAATATATAACTAGACACTTTGCCTATATAGAGACAGAGCAGACATATAGATTTCCCACATAAATCTTAACCTATGAGTACATGTCATTGCAAACTAAATTAGTGATCGGACACTAAGTCCCCACATAATCGCATTATTGCCAAGATGCACTTGTCTAAACATATGACTAGGCATTTAATCACATTTATCTTGTGTTTAATTTAATTTAACCATTTTTGTGATTATGGTGGACATTTATATGTCTGTGTGTTTAATTCAGTGACTAGGTAGGCCATTAACTATATGCAAACCCTCTGTTTGCCATTTACATGCATTCAAACAACCTGAGTTGTTCATACACGATTGTTTACACACAAACATTACATAAATGTGCGATAGAAATAGATCAACTATGTATTGGGAGAAATAATTGGTAACTAAAGTACATCGCAACAGGATAGATATCAAAAGGTATCTATACGAGTACAATGTTAGGATATGAGAAAATATAATTTTGATTAGTGATGATCGAAATCTATATATATTTACAGATATTTAAGATTCTTAAAACTTGAAATTATTGTCCCATGGAACAACACAGATTGTTGGAAGTAGCTCCCCACATTCAATATTTGTTATAAGGACGAAAAAAAAATTCACTTAAAAGAAACTTGCACCGATTTATATATTTGAAAAAATGAAATGAAGAAATTAAAGTTGCATCTTTTGCTACCTCTGTTTATCCAGCAGATAGCTCCCGCCAGCTCTCGCGCCTTGCAGTGGTGTTGGCCTCATTTCGATCTCAGGTACAGGCAACAATGCCACAGAAGGTGTTGCAGTGGTGTGTATAAATACTACCTGAAATGGAGTGATTTTTAGGTTTGCTAAGATACTTTGCCGGTGTCTGTTAAGATGCTTGCATGGAAAGAGAGAAAAGGCCTCCCTATATGTTAATTCTCACTTTATATTCTTCATGATTTACATACCAATGCAAAGAACAATACCTTATATCTATAAATCAAATATCTATTTTGCTCGCATATAGGTAAATGTTTTGACAGAATTACATATATATGCATTGATAGATGAAAGACTAGGACTACCAGTTTAATTTTAAGAAATATATACCAATACTCCTACGGTTCTTTTTATTTTAAAGACATTTGACATCCCAAGCACTATTCTTGCATGGAGCCTAAAACTCATTTGACATTTGATAACGGCGTGCAGTCCCCTGGAACCACTAATCTTGATAGATTATTCCGAACCATCAAATTATTATGTAAAAACTGAAAACCACTCCAAAGATAGATAATGGTGTTTTTTTCCCCTTCAAGTCCATCCGAAAATATGTTTTATATATACTCCCTAACCAATTAGGTAAACTGTAGCTATTCACTTACTAATCAGCTCCAACACCGCCCCCCACCCACACACACACAGCTGTTGTGTAGTGATGTTCATACATTGATAATACAACATAGAACTTATTATTGCCTTTTTTGCTGCATGTAATTTGATTAATAAGGTGTATAATAACAGATATCAAGTTGTCTGAACTCATCATCTAAAAATGAACTCATAAGGTTTCAGTTAATCTTTCATTTTGGCTTTTTATTGAAAATATCGTGTTGCTAACTTGTTGCCGAGCTTAGTTTTCGTGCATGCCAACTCAATTTGTTACCTCGTAGAAGCTTTTAAACATCCAGCTGGGTAATTCATACCGTATTTTATTGTTTATACTTCAAAGTCCTTTGAGAACACGTGGATGCGAAGTAATGCTGTCCATGTGCAGAAATTCTTTACTTGCCGTAAGAGCAAGGCAAAGCAATGGCCTTATTCCCACTCCACCTCAAATCAATTGTATTTATTTTTCCAGTATTCGCCCCACAAATTCATATAAGAAATCCAACCCACTTGTTTTCACCCGGCAACCCAACTTGACCTCAAAATTTTGCCAGATAAAACACCTTATGTGGGGGAACAAAAGGATCGATCTTCCCGGTTCAAAATGGATGGTGCAACTGAAGGGCCACATTTGCTTAAAAAAAATTAGCGACACATAAGATGCAAACATGGATCCGATGAAGATGTACAATTCCGTTTCAGTTGCTGAAGAAAAATAGTAATTGCAAGAGAACCAGCATTTCAATATCTGAAGCAAAATAATTACTGCAGGAAGTCATGGAAGGAAGACTTGAACCACACCGACAATATCTGTAAAATATCAGAGAGATTCAGTGATGACTGAACCGTTGTTAGGAGCTGGTTAACATGTAAGCAAATCTAACGAATTTCCAGGATATATTTGCATTATTCTAGTAACTTTAAGATGCAGTTCAAGGTCCCTTGAAGCTCTGATAATTTATAATCAATTGATAGATTCATGATTCTAGCTACCCCCACCAAACTGGAAAATAAACAAACTTATTCATGATTCAAGACTGGCAGAATTCTGAGCTAAAATAAATAGTATCACGAGATACAGGCATACTCAGCACCCATTCGAAGGAATGGGCACAGCACATCGTAAAGTCTAGTAAACATTGAAGACTGAATTATGTAACAGAAAGCGTTACTGAATTATGTAACAGCACATCGTAAATTCTGGGCTAATTCCATCAAATATTGAACATTGCCAATGAATTGGCAAATGGAAACAGTACATAGTTCTTCATAATGCAGTATAATAATAAATATACTAAAGAACAAGTTTGAGGCAGTTAACTACCTAGCTATGCCATTCAGGCTTGGCTTCTTTCGAGGGAGAGGAGCGTGATTTGAGGAGGATCTTGGGACACTGTAGTCCGATGCACACGCGGGGAAGCGAGGCAAAGCGCTGCAAGGATGTGGGACATGCACGCCAGTGGGAACCGCTGGGCATCCTGCGAGCGTGTGTGGTAACAGCCTGGTGGTGGCGATTAGGCGCGCGTGGGAATCGCCGGGGAAGTTTTTGTAGGCACAAAAATCCTGCTCCCTGCGTCGCACACACCGACAAGTCGGAATAGCTGGCTTTACCCGGTTGCCCGGCGTCTTGAGGCGTGCCGTCAATTTGACTGTTAATTGACAACATGCCTGGTGAGACCAAGACAGTTCGCATGTATGGCTCTAAGGCAGATGTAAAGACATATAGCTATGAAAGCTATCTGTCGACAGATAATGAATGCATTCGGTAAGCATGTGTAAAGATGTAGTGTAGTAACAGTCGCCGAATGATCATAAAAGACATGTTTAAACAAGTAAAGTCGATCATCATGATGTGCTATCGTAAAGCTCTATTGCATAGATCAAATTAATTGACAACATGAAAAATAAAAGAAGGTAACCATAAATATCATTACAGATACCCATCGTGCGTGAAAGCGTAACCGTGTTCGGCAAGCTTGCGGAATCGGGGTCCATGAAGAAGGAACTACCATACGTGAAAATCTATCAGATTAAACTGATCTCTAGTCCACCGGATGACTAGCTCTAGAGTAACCCAAAGATACGTATGCAGGATGACGCGATCTGTCCAAGATCTTAAACGTGCACGAACCCACAACACGTGACAACCTAGATTGACCTAAGCTCAGCTATGAAAGCATAGGTAGATCTAATGACAAGCTAATGATAAACATTGAAAGAATTGATGACATCTAGATCTAACAAAAGATAAAACCGAGCTACATCAATCTAGATTGGGCAAAAAGTATGTACAAACATAACTAAATAACAAATAAACAGATATAAAGCATGTACCACTTGGTAACTTAATGAATTCATTAGATCTTGCCAAAATCTAATGAAGCCGATAACTAGCTCTAAGCGGACCATAGCCCACGGATGGCTCATGATCGACAAAAGAACCCTCTTGCCCCGATAGCTTAAATCCGCTGACGATACTAAGCGTGAACAAGACTTCTTGCAATAATCTAAATCCGCGACAATACTAGACATGGTGCAAGGTTGCGGTACTTTCGGAGGTCGGCGGGTTGATGAATCCTCTCGCATGATAGATCGAAGACACGACGGACTCGAAGGGTGGCCGGAGCCAAGGCACGGAGTAGGGTTTGTTGCATTTGATTTGGTAGATCTTTACAGTTGCCGGGGGTCTCATATTTATACCCTAGGCTTGACGAGTCCTAACTAATTACGAATAAACATAACGAAAATATCTAGCTAAGATACATTGTCCTCCAAGTCTTCTCGGAGCCGTGGAATTGGACGTGACGTGGGTCCTCATCCTCGAATATTCTCCTCGGCGCTCCACGCTTGCCGAACCATCTCTTGCTCAGCTCCTTCTCGGACTCGGGCTCCTTAGCCGAATAAACGGCTTCCCGAACGCTACAACATTGCTTTTGTCTTTTTACCGGCCGAATGACTCCTTACCGAACCATCGTGTGTCGGCTCCCACATCATCTAGGCTCTACCAAGTGGACGATTTGGTTTGGGACTTTTTAGTAGTAGGATTGTTCACATGTGGTTTCCAATCCATCTTTAACTCTTTGATTATTATAGTTTGGTTGTCAATTTTTCCCTTGTGATGAGTTGGTTCCAGGTGAGATTGGACTTAAATTGAGGCAATCAAAAATACTGTGATTTGTGACCAATTTTATTTTTTTGATTGTTGAACTCTTAGTCCAAAGGGGGTGGAATACCTCCGCTCGGGCGGTGCTCCGAGGTAGTTGGGATGGAGAAATGGCTAAGTCCGGATATGGCAAAGTGCGAGAAGTCTTGTATTGATGATTTCACCAACCCCTTACACGAGATCAATGCTCCCTATTTATAGCCCTGGTGACGGCCAAAGCTATTTTACAACACCATCCCTTGAATATTCCCATGATATTCTCTACCTCTTGTACAACCCACCAAGGGTACAATCGCCTTTTCGGCCAAGAAACCGCCATAAGTTATGGGCATGTTAGTAGGCCCATTAAAGGCTCTGCCTATGTTGGGGAGCCGTGTCGAATCTTCCTTTCGTGCCCATCATCTTCGCTTGACCCATCCGTCCTTGCACCTTTGTCACTAGCATGTTCTCTTGAGATATCTCCGCCCTCCCGTGGAGTACACCTCGAGAACCTCCGCCTAATCCCCTGGCCAGGAGAGGATTGTGCCCTTCTAGTGGAGATCCGAGCAGAGGAGATAACCTTCTCCTACCATGACAATAGGCTACACCTGGTCCTGCAAAGAGTACCTAAGTGCCAGGTTAATCTGTTAGTTTTGCAAGGTTGGCGAAAACCTCCACCAACCTGCTGGGGAGCGCATCGACAAAAACCTCGCCAACTACTAGGAGGATGTTGGCATAAACCTCCGCCAAGCTTTGGGAGCGTGTTGGCAAAACCCTCTGCCAAACCTCCGCCAACTGGCTGGGAGTGTGTAGGCATAAACCTCCGTGAAGCCTCCAGGCAACTGTTGGGAGCGTGCCCCAACCGTTACAAACGAATGCCTTAACACTAGGCAAGCTTGCGAGTTTTGTAAGATTGGTAGAAACCTCCGCCTACTGCCGGGACCGTGTCCCAACATTGATAGCTAGGTTCCTAGTTGTGCCTATACATACAAGTAGGGGAATACTGTACGCGTTGCCGCGGGACGATAAACATGGAAAAAGGGGTCAAAAAGCGAAAACAGTACATCATACACGAGTCTCATAAATTCATAAGGCAGGCAATGATACTACCTAAGGAACTCTCTAGTCGCGGTGATTAAACATAGGAATGATTTTTACGGGCGCATGCATGCGGTCTGCGCGCAGCCTACTTCGGCCATTCGCTAATTGACAAGCATACGTGCTTGTGCAAACAACATATAGCTCGTGTATGAGATTTCCTAATGCTAAATCTCTAAGTGACTGGAAGAAGCCTAAGGGTCGGCTATGAATGTCACGAAGCCTTTATGACAAGTACAAGTGCAGGATGCTTCAATGAATGCAAAAGGGACATTACAACAAGGATGGTTTAGAGTGGGTGAAATTCGGTGATCAAAGAGGACTAAGAACAATTGCAAAAAGTACGTGGGTTAGTGGGCAAGATAATGGAGATGGATGTTTCAACAAGATACAAAGCCGAGTATGTGAGATGCAAGATTGCTTGCGAGAGATGTGCTCAAGGTACCGGCTACGGGTGAGGCTTATCTTGGGGTTCCTGATTTGTGTTCACCTTTGAGAGAGAAGTGGAGGGAGGACAAGTCATTAAAACTCGTCCAAGTGGCATCGAGTTGAAGACAAAGAGCCCCCATCTAAGAAATCTAAGGCGTAAAACATCTAAGAGTGCTCAAATAGGGGCGAGTTCTAGTCAACAATATCGATGGCGGTTCGGGGATGGAAACAAATCGTTGGCAAGTCGGTTCGTAAAGTCTCTCGAGGTTGAGGATGTTGATGATATTCGGGATCCAATGTTGACCGGCCGCAATGATCCCGATGACTTTCTTAAGAGGCTACTAAATGTGGTTTAGTCTCGGACAACATTCCGGGATCTCAACCATTGGATGAGGACAAAGATTCTCGAGGATTGCAACATGGTTATTAATGCAATGGAAAATGAAAGTATGGGTGATATGCATGCTGAAATCAAAAGACGTTAATTTCTTTGAAGCAATTGCAAAAGAAACTGAGCTTCCGATTGCATCTCAAGAAAGCACAATAGCGAAGATGGTAAATCAAGTGAACAGGTGAAAATCTACGCACTAACGAGAAAAGTTAGCGAGAGAGGAGAAAAGCGATGGCGATGAACCCTTCTCAAGAAGAGGTGACCGACAATAGTCGGATAGGAATAATAGCACGCAAGTGAATCAAGAAGAAGAAAATTTGGAAAAGAAGCAAATGATGAAGAATACAGCAAAAGGTGGGACAAGTGGAAAGAAGAAGGAGTGAAAGGTTGAAAAAAGATGTTCTATTGACAACACGAAGAAGAACGAGATGATGGCTAAAAAAAGAACTCTCGAAAGGTACCAAACCCATTCGGCTCCTTAAGCAATTTATCTAATAATGATATGCATGGTATAGCTAAGAGTATGGGTGTTCTTTGTGAACTCTAATAGTTTTTTGCGGTGTTTGATTTGATTAAGGACTTAGATGTTATGAGATGCAATTTAAATAGTAAGAATCAAAAAATTATTTACGCAATTAATTCTGAATATGTTGAGGAGCTACAAGTTGATAATGAGTGTATAGAATCGATAAGGAAAGTAATATTGATGATGAGATAGAAGAGTTGAAAGTTGGAGGAATCTTAGAGAAAAAAAAAAAGGGGTTGAGAAAAGAAGAAAGCAAGTTTCCCCAAGTGGGATAAAAAAAATGCAAGTTTCCCCAAGTGGGAGTATACAAGACCGTGATAAAATCGGCTTGTCCGACCACAAGAAGTTCATTACCGTGGGTACAAAGAAGAAGAAAAACAAAAAAAAAAATGATAAGTGGTTTAATTTGGAATTGTAGAGGCATCGTGAAAAACGAGGTGTCTCTACCTTTCTCAATGATCTAATCGGTGAAAACAAATTTCAGTTCATTGGACTCCAAGAAACAATGATATCCGATTTTGATAATAGACTGTTGAGAAAACTTGATAAAAATCAAGAATATATGTGGAAATGGAACCCTTCTAAAGGGAAATCTGGTGGAATCCTTGTAGGAGTTCAATCGAGGAAAGATTTGATATGGGTTCACACAAAGCGAGGGTGAATTTATTCTACAAGTAAGTTTATGGGACAAGTTCACGAAAGCAAAATGGAATTTTTTGGTAGTTTATGGAGCTGCACGGGAAGATAATAAGATTAGCTTTAGCGGAACTTTCTAACTTTTGTGCAAATAGTAAAGAACCAATGTTAGTTGGGGGTGATTTTAATATCATCGATATTCATGTGAGAAAAGTGGATTGGGTGGTGTACATAGACACACTCCCTTATTCAATTCCATTATACAATTCTATGAGTTAAGAGAGATAGTTATGTGCGGTGGAACTTTTACTTGGTCAAATAACCAAGATCCACCTACACTTGAAAAACTTGATGAGAATTTTAGTATCAAAAGAATGGGAAGATATGTTTCCACTAGCCCTTCGTGAGGAAGCTGTCTAGAGATGTTTCGACCATAACCCTCTTATGTAATCTCAATGGGGATAAATGTCAAGAGAATAAACATTGAGTTTTCTTTTGATGTGAATCGGCTCAAGAATCCGTAATTCTTTCATAAAGTGGAGGAAATCGGATCCAACCATGTAGAGCTAGAACAACTCGGATAAAATACAACAGAAATTAAAACTTTGTAAACAATATCTAAAAGGTTGGGGATTTAATCAACAAGGGGAATGGAGGAAACAAAGGAAAAAATTTCAGGAAGAGTTGATGGAATTGGAAATAATAGAGGAAAACAAAGGGTTTGAATCATAATCAAATTGATAGAAAAGCCTTTTTTTTGAAAAACAACCCGGACGATCTGGAACAGGAGGAGTTATATTGGTATAGTAGAAGTCATGGAAACGGCTACTAAAGGGTGATTGTAATACAACTTTTTTTTTCATAAGTGTGCATTAGGAAGAAAAAAGGAAAAATACTATATATAGTTTAGAAGATTCGGGGGAACCATTGAGGGCACTCGAGCTTTTGTTAGAACATGCAACAAAGTATTACAAAGTGAGCTCTTTGGCCCATCGAGGAAATATGATGTATCACTTGATGATAGTTTTCGGGGACAGGATCCCACATATTAATCAAAGTGATAACTTGATTCTTTGTTGTCCATTCCAAAAAAAGAAGTCAAAACAGACTTTAGATCAGATGGAGACAAACAAAGCCCCAGGGGCGATAAAATCCCTATTGAATTTTATCAAGCTTTTTGGGATATTGTCAAAACCGACATTTTACGCTTATTTGATGACTTCTACAACCATAAAGTGGACATTAGTAGGATGAATTATGGTATCATTACTTTATTACCCAAGATTGTGGATGCTCAGAAGATACAACAATTTAGACCAATCTGTCTTTTGAATAGCATTTATAAATTGATTACCAAGACTTTAACTCGAGATTGGAATCGGTTATTGATCACATTATTCATTACACTCAAATTTGCTTTTTATGAAGAATAGGAATATTGTATCGGCATTTACTGTTTACATGAAATCTTACATGAAACAAAAAAAGAAGAGGAGATATTGGTGTCATTTTAAAGCTTGATTTCGAAAAGGCATATGACAAAGTTAATTGGAAATTGTTATTTCGGTGTCTTGAGAAAAGGGGTTTTGATGAAAGGTGGTGCAAATGGATTAGACAAGTAGTTTTCGGTGGTACGGTCGATTGTGAAAATCAATAATCACATTGGCAAATACATCAAGAGTTACAAAGGTGTTAGGCGGGGGAGATCCTATGTCTCCAATTACATTTTAATTTGGTTGCCGATTGTTTAACCGTAATGGTGCTTGAGGCACAAGTAGAAGGTAGAATTAAAGGTCCGATCAGTCATATAATCCCAAATGGGGTGGTTCTTTTACAAGATATCGATGATACAATAGTCTTTTTTAGAACATGGAATAGATAATGCAATAAACATGAAGCTTTTGCTATATTTCTTTGAGATGATTCTTCGGATGAAAATAAATTTTAATAAGAGTGAAATTTTCATGATCAATGATGGGGATGAATGGGGATCCAAATATCGACATTTTCAATTGTCAAATTGGTATTTTTCCTATTAAATATTTAGGTGTCCCCTGTGAGCCCTAGTAGATTAAAGTTAAAAGATTGGATTCCTTTAGTGGAAAAAGGGGCAAAAAGCTTGACATTTGGAAAGGTGGCTTGTTGTCAAAATTTGGCGAGAAAAGTTTTAATTGAATCTAGTTATAGTAATCGCAATATATCACATGTGCGTGTACCTATTACCAAAAAGGTACAGTCAATGATTTGGAGAAACAAATGAGATCTTTCTATTGGCAAGGTGGTAGTTTAAAGAAGAAATACCACCTAATAAGATGGGAAATAATTAGTAAGAGCAAGAAAAAAGGGGGACTGGGAATCAAAACCCAAGGAAAATGAATTTCAGCTTGATTTGTAAATGGTGGTGGAAATTAGAAAATGAAGAAGGTCTTTTGCGAGACCATAGTTAAACATAAATACATGCAAAACAAAACAATCTATGAAGTAAGTCATAGGGTAAATGACTCACCAATGTGGGCTGACATGTTGAAGGTTAAAGACATTTATCTTTATGGTAGAGAGATAATAACACATAAAGGTGATTAAACTAGATTTTGGCATGATCCATGGCTATATGACCCGACCAATTGCATGTTTACATTCGACCGTTTACTTTATCTTGCAATAAGGAAATCTACGTATATGATGCTTTACATACTGCTGATTTCACATTTAGAAGATGGTTATTTGAACCATTGAATCATCAGTGGGAACAAATTTTTCATGACCATTTCTTTGTGGCAGGATAGGGATGCACATGACAAAGTAAGCCGGAAGTTAACAAAAAATAAAAAATTTTGTCAAGTCTCTGTTTTATGAGTTGCTTACCACATCCGATTCTCGTATCTATTACAAAATAATTTGGAAGAGTAAAATCCCGAGAAAAAAATTAAAATATTTTTGTGGGAAATGGTTAATAATGCTATCTTGACTAAAGATAACCTGGTGAAAAGGAATTGGGTTGGTGACCCCAAATGTGCTTTCTGTGATGAGGATGAGACGATTGAGCATTTATTTTTTACATGTTCTATGTCTAGAGTCATTTGGTCTATTATTGCTAAATCCTTTGGTGCAAACAATATCCCATCTAGCCTGAATCAAGTATTGGAACCGGTGTAAAACTTGGTTACCGAATGGAAGTTTATTTTTTCTTTGTTGGTATTGGTGCAATTTGTTGGTCCATTTGGAAATGCAGGAATAAAGTTGTTTTTGATAAAAGACCTTTGAGAAATCCGATCGAAATTATTTGTCATGCTCATTCGTTCATAACATACCGTCAGGTGCGTATATGCCGACGGTGATAAGGAGATGTTGATGAATGGAGCAAATCGATGCTTCAAATTGCTAAAGACATTCTAGCTAAGGAGACCAACAGGCAGATTGATTGATATGCCGCCGCTTGAAGATGAACCTGCTGAAGACCAAGAAGACGGGGAAGGGTGAAGATCTGGCGCCGGTGCTCATCTTGTTGGTTGCCCGTTGGAGATGGCGAATGAGCTTCGTGATTTTGGCGTCAAAACTCAAACTCTGTTTGTAATAAGGCTCTTTTCTTTGGATGGTTAGGATCGGTCGATGCGGTCGTTTTCTAAAGAACTAGCGTAGAAAGTTGGTTATCGCTAGAATCCATTTCTTAAGGAGGTTAGCTTGAGAGGTGAAAGGCAAGTTAGTTGAGCGGTTAATATCTGTTTCTCTTTTTTCTGGCATCTGTCTGAATACTCTTAACTATTTGGTATTTCCGTTAATGAAATGGAAATGGGGTTTCCCCGAGTGGAAAAAAATATAGCTCGTGTGTGGACTAGGACAGCCGCGTGGATGCTGAGCAGCGATTTGGAGGTTATGGAGGCTTCTCAATTCTCACGTGACTGACAGCGCCGGCAAGCCTGCTCGATGTAAATCTGATGAGACAACTTCTGGATGCTGCGACTTGCAGCAACTGAGAGAGGGTGGAGGTGAACAGATTGGCTTTAAGAGAATTTAAAGGAAGCCGTTTAGAAGAAGCGACCAAAGTTGTGAGCAGTGGTGAATCATATATGAGCGGCTCGCATGATATGGATGTCAGTTTTAAATCTGTGTTAAACTCATTAATTGAGAATGAGAACGGACCCGTAAGGGCTAGTTGCGTGTTGTGTTTCCAGTTGGTACCTTTGGTGGATAAGTAAAGTGGGACGATGTGTATGGTGGCAGTATTCGATGACATGGCTCAAGGAGAACTCAGAGAATTAGCTTGGTGGGGTTTATTTTTATAGGAGTACTAGACTAGTTCACATTGGTCCTTTATATGCACATCTATCCCAATTCTAAAATAAACTTCCCTAAGGACCTACGACAAAGCTTCCCAACGAGACCTACGTCAAAAATAAATCCAGTGGCCACTTCGAAAGCACACCTCGATCAACATGCACCGGTGAAATATATGTTCTTCACCACCGTCTTTTTTACCACATAGCGAATCAATAACAGACATAGATTACAAGTGGCAAATCGATATGAAAAATCAAACATAATTGCAATGGTAATCAACAATAATTCATTATTATATAATTATCTGTGCACACAAAGAATTAACTGGCTAGCTAGCATGCAAGAGGGTTCTGTAGATACAATAATATGTAATTTATGTATATATTCAAAAAAAAGCTTGATAAATTTTAACACACGACTATAACTAGTACTCCCTTCATTTATTAATCGCTATGACTTTTTGGATCATCCATTTAGTTATGTATATAGATACAATAATATGTCTAAATGCATAACTAAATAGATGAACAAAAAAATCAAAGTGGCTTATAATTTGGAAGGAAGATAGTATGTGTGCACGATCCCTGGTAATTAGGTGCCATGGATGTAGTCGACTGTGATCCTAATAACATCAGCATCTTCGCCTCCTGGGGTGGCAGCAGACCACCTGGGCACGGGTAACGGCAAGCAACTGCTAGGACCAGGCATCCCATTGGAGAGGTCCGTGCACACGACTTTGAGCTCCGACGACCACCGTACGTACGTGGTGCACACGCCAGAGTCCCGGCGCCACCGCTGGTAGTAGGAGAGCCTAAGTGTGACAGTGCCAGTGTTGCTAGGGTGGATGCAGAACACAGTGATGGTCTTGCAGACTGGTCCCGCCTGCTCCACATTCAGCACCAACATGTACTCCTCTGTCGTGAACGTTGTGGTGCCAACGGTGAGGACAACAATGTTGAAGCCCTTGCGAAGGGTCACGTCAAAGCCTGCATCTGCTCTCCATCCGCTGCAGGGCCAGCCGTGCACGCCGGCAAAGTGCTCCAGGAGCGTCGTCTGCACAGAGCCTGTGAAGTCGCAGCCCTCACTGGGACAGTGGCATGGCCTGTGCACGCATGTCCTGGCGTGGCCTTCGCGGTCATGGTACGCCAGCCTCTCAGCACAGCCATGGGCGGCGTGGGGGCACGGGACACGGATGGAGGCCACCGCCTGCTCCATGGCATTGCACCGGACGTAGCCTCCGGGGGTCGGGGTGCGGCAAACATGGCAGCTGGTCGCCGGCCCCAGCTTGCCCTTGCATGGTGAGCACACCACGTGCCCGATTGTGCACTGCACATATTCATCCACAAAACAGGTTGTATTTAGCTCCATTCATGAAGTGATTAATTTGTGTTCTACTTTATCTATATCTATATCTATACGATATATATATATAAGGTACCAGTTGTAAACTTAACTAAATCTACCTCAACAAATATCTCCCACACAATCAAGACCTCTTCTTGTACACTGAAACAAATGCACTATAACCAACACAAACCCTTTGAAACAGAGGTACAGGATTCACAATATCCTCTTCTATCTCTTACCCCAAATCGAACGGCCCATGTTGTTTAGATCAGACATCATCACTCACTACTCTCCCATCCTGTGCCTACCCCATATTTGACTCCCCCTCTCCCACACACGTGGATGCGACTCCTCCCCTCTCACCCACGGACGGACCCTAAGGTGTAGTGGGGTGCGACTCCTCTCCTCTCCCCCACGAATGAACATCAGGGGCAGGGGAACCAAGCTGCCGACCACTAGGCCATGCCACCTCCCGAGCACCTGGGGAATGTGGTCAACAAGCAATTTCTTGGTTTTTTTCAAAATTTTGCCCTTTTTTAAAACAATTTTCAAATTTATCCCCAGTCTAAAATAATTTACACCCGGTATCCCCTTTTTGTCGCGCCGGGGCCCGGGCGCGACATTTACACATGTCGCGCCACCGCATGTGGCGCGACGTGCTCGCCACGTTGGATTTTACACTATATCGGCGCCACATGCATTGGCGTGACAAGAGCAACGGCACATTTGGCGGCGTCTCCGGCGTGGAAAAGCTTGTCGCGCCAACGCATGTGGCGCGTGAGTACAGTCTTGTCGCGCCCTTTGGGTTTGGCGTGACAAGACTGAAATTGAAAAAAATCATAACTCTCTCATACGACGTCGGATGAAGACGATTTTTTATACGAAAATTGTAGCTTCGACGAGATCTACAACTTTCTAGTTTTGAGTTTTTCATTTGACGAAGTTAAGGTGCTCAAAAAATTATATAAAACTTTAGTATCAAAACAATTATTTTGATACTAAAGTTTTATATAATTTATTTGAGCACCTTAACATTGTCAAATGAAAAAACTCAAAACTAGAAAGTTGTAGATCTCATCGAGAGCTACAATTTTCATATAGAAATCGTCTTCATCCGACGTCGTATGAGTTTTCAGTCTTGATTTTTTAAAATTTCAGTCTTGTCACGCCAAAACCCGCTGACGCGACGAAAGACAAGATTCTCGCGCCACATGCGTTTGGCCGATAAGCTTTTCCATGTCGAGACGCCGTAGAATGTGCAGTATCTTGTCACGCCAATGCATGTGGCGCGACATAGTGTAAAGTCGCGCCCCGCCCCCCGCGCGACAAAAAGGGATACCGGGTGTAAATTATTTCGCATCGAGGATAAATTTGAAAATTGTTTTAAAAAGGGCAAAATTTTGAAATAAATCCGCAATTTGCTCTCTTTATGAATAAGACATAAACAGAAATTATATGATCTTGTTTTTGGCTTATATGGAATAAAAACTTAGTCTTTTTGTCATATTGCGGTTTTATTTCTTTTTGCGCATTCTATTCTTGTCCACTTGTTCATTATTTCAATTATTCCCTCATTATTCTGGTTTGATGATCTCAATTATTATTTTTTTTTCTTAATAGCTGTAACATGAGTTTGCACTTTTCTGTAATTATTTCAATATTTCCTTTATATATCATGTTATGCTATGTACTAAAGGTTGTTTTCGCTAGGTTGGTGTTTGTTTGTCAGGTACTGTGAATGTTTTGGAGAAGTTCAATATTGTGATGGCTAAAACTATTCAAATAATTGTGGAAACATTGTTGGGAATGAGAACTCCAAAAACGAAGCAATTGAGGCAATTTATCAACTTATTCCGCCTGCTTTTCAACCTAAAATGCCAGAACTTGAGGAACTAATGCAAAAAAAAAAAAAAAAAAACAGACGGATTATGTTGACGAGTTGCCTCAATTACTTCGCCTCTGTCATTCTCATTCCGAGCAATGTTTTCACAATCTGAACAGTTGCCACCATCACAGTATAGAAGTCCTTGAAACCATTAACACATTACCGAACAAACAAACACCAAGTCAGCAAGCTTCTGCAATAGTACATAGCATAACATGCTATATAAAGAAAAAAAAATCAAATAATCACACAGAAAAGTAAAAACTAATACTACTACTGCTATTAAGAAAAATACTTGAGATCACCAAACAAAACATTAAGGTGGTAATAGTAGGAAGAATGGGCAAGTGGACGAAAATAGAAAGTGCAAAAGAAATTAAAACTACACAGTGTGCTTGGACTTGGAGGCGGTGGATGAGCACCCAGGACGACGATTATTCAGTACTCCCATCTCTCTCTCCCTCACTATATTTCCTCTGATTTCCCCGATTTTGTTTATGTTCTCTAATTTCAGGATCCTTCGGTGCGCCCGCAACGAATTGGTCCAGATTTCGTTGCTAGCCATGGATCCTGATTTCCCTGCATGTTCCTTTTCCTTTCGAAAAATTTGAATAACCACGCTCCATTCTCTAGGTTATGAATCAGTAACATGCACACCAGGTTATGGTAAAACAATATGATACCAGGTGCTCACGATTTTGTCTTCCAAACGACGATTTAGTCTACCAGATGATGAGTTTATATTATGATGAAAAATTAAATATATCAGAGAAGTGGGCCGGGGGTGGAAGGACATATACATACCTCAAAGATGGGTGACTTGAGTGGGAGATAGCAGATGCTACAATCAAACGCAGAGGAATTCTCCACCGTCACGTTCCTGATCACCGAGGAGCGGCTACCGTCCGGCGCCGGTGGTGACGAATGTTGTGGTGCCGCCGCCGACAACGATGATGATTCTGGTGGTGCGGGCGCTGGCGCAGTGGAGGTGGGTAACCCTTGATGGATGAGGGTTCGAGGACGTGACAGAAGCCAGCTGTCATCGTCGGAGCTGTCTTCAAAAGCGGCGGCGACGTCATGTGGCAGTGGTGGCGCCGGCGCCTCTTCCCGTTCTTCGCCTGTATGTTGCTCCTGCTGATCTTCCACGCCATTGTCGCCATCAGATCCAGAGGCATAATCGTCGTCCACCTGTTCCACGCCATCTTCGCTTTCGCTTCGCTCGTGCCCTTCCTCGATGTCGTACTCATCGCTGATCGCATCCTCCTCCTCGTCGTCAAGTCTAGGCCGACGAGGAGAATATGAATATGAAGACGTGGGCGGGTAGGTTGGGGAGACTGGGGAGTATTGTGGTGAAGTCGGCGTGTAAGGCGGAGACCATTGGAGGACAGGCGGGGAGTAGTGAATCCTCCGCCTCCTGCTGGAGGAGGCTTCTCCTGGCGGCCGTGGCCGGCGTCCAATGTTTGACCTCGCCATGGCCTCGGTACGGATGAGCACGTACGCCGCCGATTATAGGATCGATGTAAAAAACCCTAACTGCCGGCCCAGAATTAAAGCCTTTAGTTTTTGCCCAGTACTGGACTGGCCCACACCCTTGGACTCTCTCTCTATATATGTTTCTCAAATATACACACGCATGTTTCTCAAAATAAATATAAAAAAAACGGGCGCACATTTTCCCCCTTTTTTTTATGGAACCACGCGCATCTTGTCTCTTCACCGTGTCCTGGCTCAGTGGTCCAAGAGCTTCTAAAGTTTGAAGGAAGCTTTCATGTAACATCCTGTTGACACTCAAAAGTGTCCGGGCACGTTTTTTGGTAACCTAGACGTGTCAAGGGGCATGAACATGTTTTGGAGTTCAACAACAAAGACAAAACATCAAGAGAATTGATGAAGAGGGCAGCTGGCCGTGAAAACCACATGCCGGATGCTGGAGATCGGGCGAGGCGCGTCCGGCGCAAGGCCCCCGGACAATCCGGCGGTGCCCTGGGACTGCAGTCCTGGACCGCGTCCGACGTGCGCCGGACGCTGAAACCCGCGTCCGACAGTGCCCTAGATGACATGGCTCTTTGGACTACGTCCGGCGCGCCACCTGAAGCGCCGGCGCTCCTGCAGCCGAAGCGCCCAGCGCGGTGCACGCGCGTGCGTGTATGACGGGATTTTCCTGTTCCGAACCCGTCTAGTTTCTATTCGGTTTTTGGAAAGATTTGGTGATTGGAAACATATCTAATATGGTTTTCTAAGGGGATAAGACCACCCCCTCTACATAATAAGAGGTTTATGGCCGATTTGATCCCATCTACATCCAATCGATCAAAGATCAACTACCAACTCCTCAAACCCTAATTCTCTTCTCTAAACACCTCTAATTTGCTGTTCGGCGGCGTTCTCCACGAATTTCATCATAGTTCTAGATGGCCTTGCCGATCCTAGAAGAACCCTCACGCGTTCTCCCCGATGGATCCTTCCGAGGGCGTTTCGAGGCTTTTTTCGGTCAAGAACGAGCTCTACATCGGTCTCTAGATAAGTTTTCATCGATCATGCCTTGTTCTTACCGACGTGCAAGTTGTGAGCAACCTCGTGGGCATCTAAGATTGCCAAGTGTGTTGGCATGGAATCCTAGTTTGCATCAACATACTTTTTGGCGACTCCGCTCGGGAGAACAAGGTGTAAATTACGTTTTGATCTTGATTCCAGCACCATGCTTAACCAAGACGCGAAGAAGGCTAGTGAGGTGCATGAAGGTAACAGCATACACCCCGCTTTCGTGGACGAGCTTCCCGACGAGCTAAAAGCCAAGCTACAAGAGAAGATGGAGGTCGTCACGCGCGTGTTCCTCGACAGCTGTATCAAGGATCGTCATGATCGGGTCGAGCTCTTCAAAGAACCGATCTTCAACGAACATACGACTACCGTTGCGTCCGAAGTTGAGGTAATAACCCAAGGCCAACCTAGATATGATGATTCTTACCCTCAAAATGCTGACTATGCGGCCATGCTAGAAGGTCATAAAAAGACTATAGATGCTAATTTTAATTATTCTGCTGGTATGATTATGGCTAGATTTGATAAATTAGAAGGTATAAGATGCTTAGAATATAAGAGGTTGATGATGATCAATATGAATTTGGCATGCCTCCTAACTTCTATGAGAATCAACCATGATACACCACTGCTACCAAAGGTAAATCAGTCCAATCGGCTCCTTAAGAAGCCGATAAAACTGGTTCTATAGGTAGAGGGACAGCAGTTAATTAACAACAAACAAATTGTCGCCTTTTCTGGCACTACATCGGATCGTTCACAACGAGCTGATAATAGGCAGCAAGGCACTAGAAATTCGAGGGTCAAAACGTACTACCTAATCCACCGAAATCACCTAGTGCTATTCCTATTATGAATAATGAACTAGCAGCTCCTAATCCTCCTCCTATTGATATGACCGATGCGTTTAATTGGTTGAAGGGAGATTTGAGTAAATCATTATAGGAAAGCCTGGGTGTACAATTGAAAACTTCTAGAGATTCCTACAACAAGCCATATCCTCCACACTATGATTACATGAGGAACCCACCAGGGTGGAAGGTACCTGATTTTCAAAAGTTTAGTGGTACTGATAATAAGTCTACAATGGAACTGTCAGCATGTATCTTGCTTAGTTAGGTGAAGGGTATGCTTTTGATTACATAAAATGTCATAATTTCCCAAAATCACTTACTAGTACTGATTTTTCATGGTTTACATCTTTGCCATCATGTACCATTGGTTATTGGGCTTGGTTAGGAGAAAAAATTCACAATCACTTTTATGATGGGGTTCAAGAAACTAGACTTTCTCATTTGACATCGGTTAGACAAGGGCATAATGAGTCTGTGCTAGAGTTCTTTAGATGTTGCAAAGAGATTAAAACATGATGTTTCCATTTAATGATTTATGAATGTGATCTTGTTGGTATATGCTTTAATGGTTTACATCATAAGATTAAAGATAAGCTTGAGCACGTTCAGTTGACTAGCTTACCTTACTTGACCGAGAGAGCCATTTGTGTTGAATCGCACTTGAAAGATTCTTGAGATAGTAGCTACAAATCTCATCGTACTAACATGCATACCGTTGATGATTGTTCTTCTTCTGACGATGAGAGTAAAGATGTGATGGATGCTGAAATTCGGTGGCTAGCTAAGAATAAACAAGTAAGTTGCCCTTCTCTCAAGCTGATTCACAAAAATCAGAATGAGGAAGTAAAGTTTACTTTTTGACATATCTAAATGCTAACCGTATTTTTGATGAGTTGTTAAAAATCGATGCATTAGGATTTATTATACTTTGCCTTTTTGCGAGATGAGCTTAAATAGAGAGAATATTGCAAATATCATAATTCTTTCTCTCATGCAACTAATGATTGCAATATCTTTTTGTCAAGAGGGTACAATCGGATCTTAATGAGGGACGATTGAGTCTTACCGATATGCAGCTCGACGTAAAACCCTTTTCCAGCTCACATGAATGTGGCTAAAGCCAAGACACCTAAAGCCAAGGCACATGCTATCTTGATCTGTCTAGAGTAAGCTGCTACCGCTCAAGGGAAGAATATGATCATTGGCGAGCCACATCCCGTACCGAATGCTCCTAAGAATTCAGGACAACAAGTGTTGGTAGAGAAGAATGAAGAAGGCAAGACCAATCTTACAATCTTTGCAAGCTCGGAACAAGCACTACGGTGTCAAGCATGGCTGGATGGTCGCACAGCTCAAGGAAAGCTAGCTAGGCCGACCAGTCCGGTCGACCAAGATGGTGATACCTAGCCGATAGTCAAGTCAGCTGAACCGGTCGCCGGTCCGGTCGGATGGCCTTGAGGATTCTAGCTCCCTCACTTCTTAGAGTGCACGTTCTAATTAAAATCATGCATTCCACGTAAGCCGGAAGTGGGAGTATGGAAAACCAATGAGCCAAAGTCAAAGAAGCAAGTCGTAAGTGAATCCTCAATGTACCTTTGATCGACTTTTGGCAAAATACAAAAAGCAGAAGGCCGATTCTAAGAATCGGCCAACAAAAAAGAGAGGGTCTTCGTGTCCCAAGTATGAAGCTAGGAACAAGCAATTGGCTATATGACTCCTCCATTTTTGTCTTCTATTGCGCAGCTTTACTCAACCACGGGTGTCTTTGTACCTTATCCTTCGGCTCCCATGATTGCGCAGGAGATCTTTGGTCCTATCTTCAAGCCAACCGTCTTTAGCCGATAGGGTTACCAATCGAGCTCTAGCGGTGTAGAGAAGAAGGAGGAGCTCACGTCCCGCACTCTCACGCTTGAACAATGTCACATAAAATAATAAAAATGATAATGATATGTATGTTAAATGATAAATACAAGGATCAAGACATCATGAAATGATAAAGATTCAACAGAATATTCTAGTCTAAGGACTCACATGGGTAATATAAGGAAAACTTACTAATGAGTAACTATCATCACATGCTATTGCTAAACTCTAATTAGTGCAAACATCTAGTTATCATTGCAATTACTATTACTTCATATCATACTCAAGGGTCATCAACTAGGAAGGATTCAATAATAAGATCTTCACCTTCTTCTTGCGACACCACGACCTACCGTTCACTACATACGGAGGGAGGATTTGCCGTATAGAAGACTCAATAGGGTCAGAACCCCTACGAACTACCCCACGACTCAAAGCATATAGCGCAGACATTTGCGAGATACAACATATATAAGCACCACACTTACATAAGTTATAACACCTATCTTGCACGTTACAAGATGAGGGCTATACAATCCTAAGCATGCAATCCATAATAAATAAATAACTATACTAGACATATTTAAAGCAAACAATAGACAAAGAAAAATGATAATATAATAAAGATAAAGAACAATATCATAGATGAACTTGAGTAATGAATATATCAAAAGATATAACAATGTACCTATGAACACCTCGATAGAATCGAAGCTCAAGCATTCCTAGACTTGGATCTTCTTCTAATCTACTACTATGTAGCTAATCTCTCTAGAACTAGAACTATTTTGAAGAACTAGGGTTAATGGACTTGATCTCGGAACTCGGATCAACCGATCTTCGATCTTGAATTAGGGTTTCGGGGGTAGCCACGACCCCTTATAGAGCATGAATCTCGGCCCTTGGATCAAACCGACTTGATTGGACAATGTAGATCTACTCCATAAGCAGTACATGTTGTGTCCCTAGGGGTGCCGTGCGGCCCTACCTGTCAGCAGGTGGGTCCCAGCCTTCGCAAGCTATCTTCTCTTCTCATTTAGACCCTTGGAATTTATACTAATCGCCCGATTTGGTCCTTTTCTTGATGTCTCTATTTCTCCTCTTTTCTCTCCGATTTTCTAAGGTTTTCTAGAGTGTACCGTAAGACTGAGTGTATACAAAACTTGTGGAAATTATTAATATAAACCCTATCTTCTATTTGTTCTTGTTCTCAAATGATAGATCATTCATGGTAAAAAGTTGACAATAACAACCGTCAACACACTGTTAGACATCTTAAGCCATAGCATGTGAAGGGACACATCCACGGAGCACCGGTTCGCAACATGCTAGTGGATAGTGGCACAATCCTCAATCTTTTGCCCTATTCACTATACAAGAAGATTGGGTGCAAGGAGGAAGAGCTGATTAGGATCAACATGACCATCACCGGTGTGGGAGGAGGTGCACCAATTCCTTCCAGGAGCATCGCCAATGTTGAGCTAACCGTGGGGAGCAAGACTTTGGCTACAACTATCTTAATCGCTGATGTGGAAGGTAGCTATGATCTCATACTCGGTCATGATTGGATTCATACCAATTAATGCGTTCCTTCTAGCTTGCACCAGTTCCTCATCCAATGGGGGGTGGGAGATGTCGTAGAGATTGTTCATGCGGATAATTCAGTTGAAATTGCTACAACCGATGTTATGCCTGAAGGGTCCGGATTTGCGTGTCATTTAGGTAGAGATCTATCCAGTACATTAGTTATGTTGAGTGTGGATTTGTACCAATGTCATTGAAGCCGATGGATCATCAGCGCAATATCATTATATAAACATTATTTATTAATAGAAGACAAACTTGAATGGTTAAAACGCCGACTTGAGCATTATCGGACCGAAAAGACATAGCGCTAAGACGGGCAAAAGCCTTCACAACTGCTTTGTTGGTGGCAATGGTGGCGACAGCCTTGGGTTGTCGTTCTCCCCGTTGGGGGAACCATTGAGGGCATCCATGTCCTTACAACATGGGACACTCATGGTGAAAACTCAGTCTTCTATGGACGTGCGACGGTGGTGCCACTGGCATCGTTCCCTCCTTGGAGGCGCCGCATCTAGATACCTAGCTCGTCTTGTGGTAGGGGTGGTGGTTAGCTAGTGGTGTTACCTATGCGTTTGCGGCTGGGTAGTGGAGTGAGGCGGTGGGTGAGGCGAGGCCCCCACGAAGAGTAGCCGGGACCGGTGGTTTACAATGTGCCGTGACGGGCTGCTGACGCAATGCTGGAGCAAGGGGATCGACGATTGTGGGTGTGCAACTTGAGGGTGATAGTTTTGTGGTGGAGGAGTTTCGGGTAGCTGCTCGGGCTTGTGGCCGGATTTGTGGCTTTAACGTTGGTGATGACGGCGCAGTTTTGGCGGCTTGCTTTCGGCTCCACTACCGGTGGTGGCGGTGTAATGTTGTGTGTGTTTGTTTTGTTCTTTTTTTCTTGGTACATTCTAAGTGGTGGCTTGTGTCGACGTCCCAATCCCACCGAACGGCGGTGTTGGAGCCTCGTGTGGATGACCCAATCCAACCGAGAGAGAGGTTTCTTCTTTGTATATCTTGCTCCCATCCGTGTCGTGTTAGTTGATTTGTTTATGTAGATCCTAGTTGTGGGGCGAGTTGTAATAGCAAGTGGTAGGTGGAGTAGAACACTCCCCTAAGTTGTATGGTTTTAGGGCCCGGTTCCATTGAAAAACCTGGTCGGGCCCTTGCCTTTTTTCTTCGTCTATTCACTACAGCAGGCCGCTCCTTTGCCGAAAGCGGGACATCCCTCGACATAGATCGTTTACGGCTCGACAACCTCTTCGTCGAGCTGAAGTCTACCGTGGCATCGGCGAAGATCCTGGGGATTTTTTTCGTAGGCGTGGGCCATTCGCCGAGAACCGGGAACACCTCCGCTCGGCGAAGACTTCGCCCGACAGCCAACATTCACTCTCGGCGATGTAAAGTAGCCGTTAATGGCAGTTGGAGGAAACAACGAGTTACAACTCTCCTTTGCTAAGAACGGCCACTCTTCTTGGCAAAGAATTAAACCTTTGCCGAGAGTTCCTATTTTATGCTCTAGGCATGGAAATTTATTTTTTTCGGAAAAACCGTTGCCGACAGCCCGAACCCCGGAGCCCTCGACGAACTTTTTTTTTTTTTACACATTACGTTGCCGACCGGCCTCCACGAGGCACCCTCAAAGAAAACCCTAGCACTACTAGAAAACCCCCCGTGTAGCTACATTTGTATTTGTAACGCCTTCAAAAGCGTCTCTATGTTGGCATGTAAAGACGTTATTTGGCACAATTTTAAGAACGTATCTAAGTGTCACGATATTTAACACGCTTTCAACGTTAAAAGATTTGTAGACACATTTTTAAGACGCTATTGAAATCATGTTAAAATGACACGAAGTTAGACACACTTTTAAACCCGTGTAACATCTACACACGTTGTAATGTGCATCTCAAAATGGTCAATAGGCACCTAGAGATGCTTTTTGACACGCATAACTAAAACATATAAAAATCACACATAGTT
The DNA here is from genome assembly GCA_015847255.1 of Hyparrhenia diplandra. NCBI lineage: Eukaryota > Viridiplantae > Streptophyta > Magnoliopsida > Poales > Poaceae > Hyparrhenia > Hyparrhenia diplandra. Next base: position 223,079 of record JADLZK010005759.1, read on the forward strand.
TGACATGCTTTTAAACGTGAGTAGCATGAAGACACGTCGTAAAGCGTATCAAATAACCACACTTAGGCATGTAGACATGTTTTTTAAAACGATTCGAAATACCTCTAGTTGACATGAAATTAGATACGCTTTTAATCATTACTAGTTGATAGAAACATTTAAATGTATATTATAATTTGTGTTTAATGATGTTTTTTTAGTAAAATTGAAAACGTGTGTATATATTCTTTAAATCAGAAATATTATGGGGAAAATAAAAAATATTTGAAAAAAACGCCAAACTCTAGACTTGAACCAAGCATAATGGGAATAAAACTCATCTGCCCTACCATTGTGCCAATCATTTTGTTGTGTAGGATGGGATTTTTTTATTTCTTTATTTTACGTATAGCTTTTCAATAATAGCACACAAGATTTATAGGAGTCGCGTCAGAAAAAAGAAAATAGGCAGCGTGAGGTAGATGGACTTTTCCATAATAGCATGCTTGAATTCAACGAATTTTTATAATAAAGGTTTGATATTTCTACTTCAATTATCCAGTTCAACGCAACACAAGAGAAATATTTAGTGCACCCAACGTGACGTGACAAAGCTATTAAATGAAGTTCCTGCTGCTATAAGTGCACCCAACGTGACATGACTACACTACTAGAAAACCCCGTCCGGGCTCCTCGCGGCAGGGTGGTTGCAGACTCGTCGAGTCTTTGACTCGGTCAGATGGGGATGGCGGCGGGGACTGAAGCGTAGAGTTATGTTGGGCCGTGTCGAATTCACTTGGGCCATGTCCATATCGTGGAAATGATGACAAAAAAAAAAATCGTACTGAATTGGTATATCAACGCATGAATTCAAACTTGAAACAGATGTACCGCCTAGCACATTCCCTTGATTTGAAAAATTACTATTAATGTAGCTTCTATTCTCTCCGATCTTTTGAAGCTGATATTTCTATTCTCCTTTGACTAGCACATTTCCATGTATTTATTTTCTTATAGTATCTATAATCTATAACTCCTATATAGGAGCCCCCCACTAGGAAGGTCTTTGGGAGTTCTCAGGCATGTTATTGGTCCATGTCACTAGTAACTGCAACGTAGCAGCACGGCCTACCAGCGAAGAGCGCAAGAAATTCCTTGACCGCGGTGGCCTCTTCCCCTCCTTCTCGCCGCACCCTTCCCCTCCCTCTCGCAGCGACCGCTTCCCCTCCCTCTCGCCGCGGCCTCTTCCCCACTAACCCTCCCTCCCGTACGCATGAAGAGGGGCACGTCATCCTCACGCACCATCATAACGGACCGTCCGCCTCCCCCTCCACTTTGCCCTGACCCCTACGCCGCCGCTGTTGCGGCTTCCTCCTCGGGAGGCGAGGGCGACGGCGCCGCGGCCACTAGGTGCCCGCACTAGATCGCGCTCACGGCAGAGGATCTCGGTGTGCCGACGCCGACTTCCACAACCGACGGATCCGTCATGCCTGACGTCCTCGCCAAGGGCCGCGAGGCCTGCTACAAGGTAGAGCCCTCAAACCCGTCCTTGTGCTCCTCCGCCCCACCTAAGCCCTCTTCTCTCCCTCCGGCTTTCCACTACTAACGGGCCGCCACGCTCTCCGCCCCTTCTCTATAGGCACGGGATGCCTTCTACGCGTGCGTAGAGAAGCACGCGGACAAGAAGCCCACCGAGATCGCCACCATGGGACTCCTCTACCCCGCCGACTGATGTCGTTGTAGAGCTTACCAAACCTCTTGTCAAGTCGATCCTGCATCTTAACATAGTGATCTATGGAGTCTTTGGCATCATCATCAGTTTAGAAATTATATGAGCATTATCTTCTTCTTTGTTAGTGTCATTATGAATCTTCAATAAAAAATGGTTATGACCCAACATAGCACTTAGAGCATCTCCAAAAGACTAGCAATAATTCTAGCTAGATTTCAAGCGCGATAGCGAGGTGGCCAAGATACAGAGGCTGTTGGACCGTAGTTTTTGAGTTTTTTTTTAAAAAAATAAATATCCAGATCTGTTTAGAGAAGCTCTTGGAGTTGCTCTTAGATGGACATATTGAAAAATTATCTAGATATAATTATTATAAAAATGTAATATATTATGTATAAGGGCAGTTTGGTGTATTGTTTTTACCTATATCGTGTAGATATAGATTATATTATTTAAACGTTTTTTCTTTTTGTTTCCCTCTTTTTCATTTTAATAATTATATATTGATCATCATTTATATTGAAATAGAAAATAAAAAATTTTGATGAAAAATTGCTGCCCACGTTGGCACAGAATAACCCGAGAAAAAGAAATTTGCCGCCCACGAGTAGATATTTTCGCTTGCCGCGGGAAATTTGCCGCGCATGCGCGGTGCGATTAGCGAACAAATCGCATCGCCTAACCTCCCCACCCCGCATAACCTCCCTAGTCTCCCCATTCCTCTCCATCGGTGGGGTGCTGGGTCAATCGCGGCTGCTGCGCCGCCTGACGCCGGCTGCCGGACGGGAGAGTGCCGGGCCACCACGACGTTTCCTCGCTAGCACCTGCGACGCCGCCGATCTAGGATCCTGTCTCCCCAAGGTATGCAGTCATCCTCGATCTTTGTCTGCTGGCTTCCCCAAACGCAGTCGCGAGCGCGCGCCCTCCACTCACGTCGCAGCGATCCAGGCCTCCACCCCTCGGCCTCTCCGTCTCCTATGGTGGGTTACCTCGGTGACCCAAACAGACAGATCGCATTGGTTAGCCGAGCTGATGATATGGTGGGTTAGCCGAGCTTTCTGAATTCTGAGTGAATGATATGGTGGCCAATGCCATCTCTATGTTTCAGTTTCTGAATATTTCAGTTTCTGCATACGTAAAAGTGATATGGTGGCCATCTCCCGATACGTAAAGTTTCTGAATTTAACAAATAAGATGAATACGTAAAGTTTCTGAATATTTCAGTTTGGGTCACCGATAATGTAGCTGGGAGATGGCCACCATAGGTAAACAGACAGATAGAGATGGCCAATGCGATCTTTCTGAATATTTCAGTTTCTCCATACGTAAAGTGACATACCCATAATGTAACTACTATGTCTCACTGTGACTTGCTACAATTGCTTTCTTAATTGACGTCAGCTTGCATACTGAGTATTCAATATATCTGACTTTCTGAATTCTGATTGAATGAAAATTTAGTAAATCATCTATCCATTAGTGTGGGAGTTAGAGAGGGAGCCAATGCTGGGAGAGCAACACACTGCTCTTAATGTGACTTGCTACTGCCACCTACAATGTCGCATGTTTTAAAAGGCTGTATTGAACCTGTACGTAGTCTGATATGCATTGCCTATTTTGTGTATGAAAATTGCAGTATGAACTATTTGTTTCATCCCTCAAATTTGTAGAATGAAATTCCTAGAATTCTTAGCTCTGAGAATACAATATGACAAGGCAACTAACATGTTCATCCTATATTTTATTGATCTCCCATATTATAAGCAGAAGAAATCATGGCAAGAGGACTTCAAAGATTAAGGGGTTTGAACATTGATGGACCTCGTGCAGAATGTTCAGGCAGGAAAATATAGCAGATAATGGACCTCGTGCAGAACCTGTTCAGGAGGAGAAGGAAAATATAGCAGATAATGGGAACAATGAAAGTTTGCAGTCCCCTCCAGATATTGATGGTCTATTAGCCCGCCTGCCGCACCAACCTCGAAATCCAATTAAGATAATATGTAAGTTTCAGGTTTTGTTATAACATATTTAGATACGATGTGGAATCTTACATTTTCACAAATGCAGGCCCAAATGGAGATGGTAGACAAATTATAGGGGAATTCACACTTAAAATTTACTAGCATTACAAGGAGGAGGAAAGGTAATTGTAGAGACAGATGAAAATGGTGTCCCAAATGAAAGGTCAGCCTCCATTCTTGGGCAACACCTTGGCCATCTAGCAGAAAGCCCAACCTTAGCTCCTTTAGACATCCTGAGATTTGACAATCGCATGTTTGATTCACACAAGGACAAGCTCATATGCATAGTATTTTTTACTCTCTAATCTTCATATTTTTATTTCCCTATTAACTCAGCTAAACTATGCCTGCAGGAGACACAACTTGAGACCCAACCTGGTGGCAATGTAGTCACAAATTTGTCATGTGATCCCATATTGCACAACATGGTATGTCCAAGATAATATTGTATTATTGTTTCAGATGAAATATAATGGCTCAGATTGATTATTAGGTGATTCTTTATTTTGATATTTTAAATCATGTATATTATAGAGAGCAAGAAGGGTTAAAGCCTCCAACATGTCCGTACCAAAATCAGTATGTGCTATTATTTACCTTATTATCTTCAAATCATGTTAGTTACTATTTCAAAAGATCATATGGTCTTCTTGTGTAATCTGTAGAGAGAAGAGGAAGTCTATCTTTTTCACTCATAAACAAAGGCAGAGTTGTGGCCAAAGGGAAGTTAGTGACTACCAATAGCCAGAGAGATTTTAGGAAGAAAGCTTGGATCAGAATATTGTGGGGTTTATGTTGAAGGCCTTGAAAATATTGATCGTGGCAATAAAGGAGATGAGGAGGTACCTAGACCATTTGAAAAGATCCGTACACTAATTGATGTTATTGGCTATGTTATTGCTTGGCCAACTACACATGTAAGTTTGATTTTTTTTTTCATTTCAAGTAGTACATGTGTTCGCACTGTCTTCGATTGAGTTATTCATCCAATATATGTTCAATTGTAGGTGAAACATGCTAAAAGTTCATCTCGTACCCGCAAAGCACGTCGGCCAAGCTAGATGGGAAGCAAAGTACAAATTTTAAAGTGAATAAGATAGGTTTTAGTTGTTACAAAATTAATAAATTAATATTTGTATGACATTGGTACGTCTTTCTTTGTGAACACAATTGTAATTTGAGTAATGGGAATGTTGTCTATTGAGTTGGTCGTATTCTTGATGTTTTGTTATCCCAAAGGCAATACCATTGATGCTTTACTTCCCATTATTATTCATAGAAGAAAAAAAAAAAAAAAAATATCTCGATGCACTATATATATACAAATAAATCAATATATATATATAATGCAAACATATTTTTGGACGAATTAAAGCGTTACAATACAACGTGTCTATATTTCTGCATACAAAATATACAAATCGTTTCTACATGTGTTAATACACACTATGATGTTACTATACAACGTATCAATATGTGTAGACTCGAAATAAAAACGTGGTTAGGCGTTCAAATAAAAAGCGTGTCATCCGCCACGTCATGTGCCATGTCACCTTTTCACGTCGCCTACTATATCGTCTCTATACTCCTTAATGCGCATTAACACGTCACTACAAAACGTGGCTATAGTAGTATACACGAATTGTAAATGTATCAAAAATATTGTCTCTACAGTTTTTCACACACATGATGAAACGTTACTATACGACGTAACAACACTAATAGACACAAGTTATATGTGCATCTATAAAAGCGTATCAATCTGTCTAGGCATGCATCTAACGTATCTATTAAACGTCTATTCATCTAGTAATACGCTTACAAAAATCGTCTCTATAGAGCCTGACACGGTCCATACGAAGACGCTTTTAATACGTTTTCGTAAAGTGTGTCTACATCTCTGTAGAGACGAGCTAAAGTGTATCTACTATCTAAAAACAACGTAGCTACAGGGGGGTTTTCTAGTACTTAAGCCAAGCACTTTGAGCCATTCCCATCGGCAAAGCTGGACTTCCTATTTTCCCCAACTTTGCCGAGCGGAGTTGAATTGCCTCTCGGTAAAGAGCCAATAAATTGCTATTTTTTAATTTTTGGTTTCCATCTTGACAAACAAAAGACATATAACACAAATAACACATATATCACATCCATTCCAACACATGACATATATCGCACATTGATCACATTTTGACATCCATAGCACATATATTGCATATGTCCACAAGTCCGTCCACAAATCCACAGGTCTAACCATCTTTGCCGAGGGCCCATGCGTGTGTCTCTCGTTGAAATGTGCGACATGTGGGACCATCTTTGCCAGAAACACCTGTCGCAATGTCAAATAGCGCTATAGCGTAAATAGCACGCTATAGCATGCTATAGCGCCAAATAGCTCACTAGTAGCACGCTAATAGCGTTTTGGCTAACCTCCCGCTAAATTCTATAGCCCGTGATTTTTTTCATGGAAAAAAACCTATGAACGTTGATATGATCATAATTATAGGATAACAATAATGTGACTATAAAGACAATAAGAGTCAGTAGTAACAATATAAATCACCTGAACAGAGCTACATTGAGCCTAACAGGAACAGAGCGATGAGTGTGTACCTGATCGAGCTCTGCTCAAAACAATGCGATGGAGGATCACGCGTATCCGCCCTTCCACCCACCACAGTAGTTGTCCCTGCATTGTTCCTGAAGGTGCAGCAGCCGACGAAGTATAGACGATGATGCAGAAGATGATGATGGCGACACAAGCTCCTAGTCCTGCTTTAAAGTGGCCGCCACGCCGGGCAGTTGTAGCAGAGTGTCGAGTAGTTAAAAGTCTTGCAGTCCGGGTCTGTCGAGTTGACTGGCACGGACTGGACGCCAATCACCACCAACTCGACGCACCTTGGACTACAAGACTTGGAGCTACTCGGCACTCTGCTACAGCTGTCGGTCATGCATTTCCGACGTGGAGGTAACTTTCAAGCAAGACGGGGATGTCGATTCTGGCTAGATTGGGTCGAATCCGACATGTGTTCTTCGTTCGACGCAGCTCGGATATGGAATACGGGGCTGCAGCTTCTTGCCGGCGGCGACGAGTAGCAGCACGAGGATCGAGGTAGAAGGGAGGGGCCATCATGACGAGGGGCGGCGGCCGATGGCGGCGCGCCACGAAGCGCGGCGGGCGGGCGGTGCGGTGAGAGGGCAGGGGCGGCGGCGGCGGCGGCGGCGGTGCTAGGAGCTAGGGAGCTGAAAATATTTTTTTATTTTGCTTGCTTATTCCCTAGAGATTAAATGCCTCTTGCTTATATAGCCCGAATAGCGGGACTTGTAATCTAAGCAATCTCTATAAGGTTTCTTATACGATTGGAATACCTTTTACAAAAACATATCCTATTTTATTCTTTCCTAATAAGGGTCTCCCTTATAGATGAGATATCCCCTTGCACACAAAAAACTACCTAAGATAATCCTAACTTGACTCGAGGCGAACTCGGACTCGTGCGGGAGAGAGGAGGTGGCGGCGGCAGGGGGGCCCCCTGCACGCACGCGCGCCCCCGCCCCCCCCTGGCCGGGCGGCGCTGCGTTGTGGCCCATCTAGCCACTCTCGGGGTGGCGCAATTCTGGTTCATGACATCTCCCCACCGTTCGACGAGGCGGCGCGTCCACGTGCCGCCCAACCCACCACGTAGTGGCGAAGGGGCATACCGATCGGAGAGGTGACCATTCCAGGCCCGAAGTAGAAGACGAGAGGGCCGCACTTGTCGTTGTCGTCGTTGTAGACACCGGGCGTCGTTGTCGGCAAAGGCAAAGTCGAGGTGGAGGTCGCCGAAGTAGATGCTAAACCGGAAGCTCGCCGGAGGCTGCACGAAGGGACGTGCCGCCCATGCACGACGCATGACGGAGGCGCTGAGGGTCCCGGACAGCTCGATTATCTGGCTTGTCGGCGGAGGAGACGTGTATGTGTAGGTCGTCGGCACTGTTACCTTAGCATGGAGCTGCCTGCAATAGACATGAGGGGTCGACGTAGGCGGCGAGGAGGTGAAGTGAGGAGGCAGCCATAGAGGAGGTCGCTGGGCGTGCTGACGGGCGGCCCGAGCCGGATCTCCTGCGTCCATGCTGCACCCACGGCGAAAAAAGACGTCGCCGTTGTTGTCGAAGAGGAGGGCGGTGGCACCCTCGATCCGCTCGTCGGGGCGTGCCTAGAGGAGAAGGACGTATGCTGGGAATGCCTGATCCTCCCGAGGACGATTGGGGAGGTGGAAGCCCACTACGACACCATGCAGTGGAACGTTCTCCCCCCTGGAGAAGCTCTGAAGCAGCTGGGATATAGTAGCGGTGGAAGTACCTCACGATGCCATAGTGGAGGCTCCACTGCGGCGCCGTAGCTCCCGGCTTCGATAGCGTTGGAGATGATTCCGAGCTCCCTTGTTGGTCGTCGTGGCGGTGCAGCTCCGTGATCATGTCGTTCGATGTCGCCGTCGATGTCGTCCATAGTAACAGCAGGCGCTGGCGGCTTGGTGTGCGATCAACCGGGGTGGCCATGATGTCGTCGCCGATGTTTTCGGTGCGGCCGTGGTGGTAAACGTTGTCGGCCCGATGTCGACCCCGTGTCGGCGTCGTCCGCTCGTCGTCGTCGTTATGCTGGCGGGCGAGGTCGATGGCCTCCTCCATCGAACGGGCTCGAACCACTCGAGTGCCATCCGCAGCGAGGTGCGCAAACCTTCGACGAAGAGGTTGACGCGGTGGCGCTGTCCCTCAAAGTCCATGCGTGATGCATAGACACGGCGGCGTCGATGTAGTCGCCCGGCCTTGCCCCCCGGGAGGGCGGCGGCGTATCTTTGCCATGGCATCGAGGTGTCGTGGTGGTCCGGTGGTGTCGCGCAGCCGCCTGGTGAACTCGTCCCACTCGGTGGGGACTTCTTCTTAGACAGGTCGATGTACCAGGCTGCGGCAAGACCGGTGAGGGGGGAAGGTGGCGTAACTCACATAGTAGTCGGGTCAATGTCCAAGTTGAGCTCGAAGAAGAGCTCCGACTTGCGAATCCGAGGTCGGGTCGTCGGTGCCGTCGAACTCCCGGACTTGAAGGCGTGTGGCGAGCGGGGAGGGTGCAATGTGCCGATGGCAAGACGGTGCTGGGCGCCCGCGGTGGCGCGGACGGCGGCGGGGCGGGAGGGCACCGCGGGTGGCGCCGGGGGCGGGGGGCACCGCGGGTGACGCCATCTCGCCGGAGAGTCCTGCGCAGATCTGCGGTGTCGGAGGGAGGAGGTGCGCCGATTTGCGGTGTCATCGATCTTTGTCGTCGTTGACGGCAGTGCGTCAAATACAACGTCATCTGTCTCCCTGTTGGAGGATAGCGGTCGGAGCCGACGTCGAGGGCCGAGGGGGAGGGGGGCGCGGACGGGGGGCCGGCCTCGTACTGCGGCGGCGACGCCGAGGGCCGTCCTCCGGCGTGGTCGTCGTGCGTCTTTGGGATCCTCGGGTGGTGTAGGCGTGTTCCATCCAGCCGAGGCGGTCCTCCAAGTCGTCGGCGCTTGCGATCCGAGGGGCGCAATGGACGTCGAGGAGTTCCAGCGGCGCATCGTTGAACTCCCCGTATCTCGGAAGCCATGGGTGGTGGGAATCGCCCTGGTCTCCGGATACCGCCCGCCGATTCCGGCCAGATTGGGCGAATCCGACATGTGTTCTTCGTTCGACGCAGCTCCGGATATGGTGTACGGGGCGCGGCTTCTTGCCGGCGGTGACGGCAGGCAGCACGAGGATCGAGGTAGAAGGAGGGGGGCCATCGTGAGGGCGGCGGCCGATGGCGGCGCGCCACGGGCGGGCACGGCGGCGGGCGCGTCGGAGAGGGCAGGGGCGGCGGCGGCGGTGCGGAGAGCTAGGGAGCTGAAGATATTTTTTTATTTTGCTTGCTTATTCCCTAGAGATTACATGCCTCTTGCTTATATAGCCCGAATAGCGGGACTTGTAATCTAAGCAATCTCTATAAGGTTTCCTTATACGATTGGAATACCTTTTACAAGCATATCCTATTTTATTCTTTCCTAATAAGGGTCTCCCTTATAGATGAGATATCCCCTTGCACACAAAAAACTACCTAAGATAATCCTAACTTGACTCTGAAGCGTTTAACCTCGGACCCGTGCGGGAGAGAGGAGGTGTTCTGCGGCAAGGGGCGGCTCCCACGCAAGACGCACGCGGCCCCGGCCCCTGGGCGGGCCGGCGGCGTTGCGTTAGACCCATCTAGCCACTCTCGGGGTGGCCCAATTCTGCTTTATGATAGGGGAGCTCGTCGCCATCATCTGCGTCGTCTTCCTTGTTTTCTTCATCATCGTCTACTCCATCGGCTACTGCACCTTATGTAACAATGCAGCGAGAACACCTACCGTGCGGGGTGGAAGGGACAGATATGCTTGATCCTCCATCACCAAATGGCGTAACCGCCACTTCTACTGGAAAATTGCTAAGGGTTTCCTGATGATGATGAATTGGTGCACGGTGAGATTGAACTTAATTTGAGACAATGAAAACTACTGTGATTTGTGACTAATTTCATTTTTTGATGGGTTCCCAGTTGTGCCTATACATACAATTAATTTGCATTGGTCCTATTTCTCAATTCTAAAATAAACTTCTTAAGACCTACGACAAAAATTAATTTTGAGTTAATTATTGGTGGGAAAATCTAATGGCCACTTTGATTAGGGGAACCACTGTAAATCGCGAAAGCACACCTCGATGAACACAGACTCTTGATCATCAACACGCATCTGTGAAATATATGTTCGTCACAACGTCTTTTTTAACACATAACGAATCAATAACAGACATAGATTTCAAGTGGAGAACCGTGTTAGGAATAGCTGACATGTGGGGCCAAGACAGGCTGGCGGACGACTCTTTTTTGCTACCGCTATAAAAGGTGAACCAACCTGCTGGAGAGGGGACATCGAAGAATCAGAACACAATTACGTTTACTGTTCATCTTCCCCAACTATCTCCTCCTTCTTCTGTACCCAGATTCCTCCCTCTCCTGCTGCTCTGATCTCCCGTTCTCCCCTGAGATCTTATACTCTTGTTACTTGATTCAGTTACCAGCACTACTACTCATCTGATTTTTCGTGGCGGCTTTTATAGCCGCCACCGAGCTAAGGTCGCGGTTAATCGACCAGATTAACCGTGGCGGTTTTTAGGACCGCCACCATTAATTTATTAACGGTGATGGTTTTTAAAGATAACCATCACGGTTAATCGTATTAACCATAGCGGTTATCTTAAAAAAAAACTGCCATGGTAAATAAAATAAAAAAAAATAAAAACATGTGGATAGGGCCCACGACCCCATCCAGAGGCTGCTGCTGCCACCGCCGCCTCCTCCTCCAGAGTGCGCGCGCGGCCACTCACCGGAGAACGTCATCCCGTTGCCAGAGAACGCTGTAGCCTCGCCAGAGCGCGCGCCCCCTCGCCGACGCACGTCGCACCGCTGCAGGCCGCCGCCACGTCATGCGCCACCTCGCCGCGCCTATCCGCTGCGTCGCCGCCGCGGAGCCCCACGTGCCAGCGCCATAGCGCTGCCCGACCTCGCGTCGCCTGCCTTTGCGCCAGCGGCCCATGCGCCCGCGCTCCTTGCTGCTGCGCCGACGGCCTACGCACCCACGCTCCACGCCGGTGGCCCCGCGCTGACAGAAGGGGACGGACCTTTGGCCCCGTCGTCGAGCACCTCCGACGCTGTGGTCGAGGACCTCCGATGCCATGCTCTGGCCCCGCACTGACAGAAGGGGCAGCGACGATGGCTTGCTTGCCTGTACGAGTGAGAGAGGGGCGGACCAAAAGAGAAACCAACGAGAGAGAGAGAGATGAGTGCTTTCCTGGACAATAGAGTGGCCATGTGCTTTCCTAGAAGGCTGAGCCAATGAATCTAATTGGTCACCGGCCAAGTGCCTCAGATCGATGACATGGACGTGCACATGGATCACCACAGCGCGCAGCACATGTGTGCTTTCTCGTTGTGGCCGACACTTGGGCCCACTCGTTTATTAACGATGACGGTTATTTTACAAAAACCGCCACGATTAATCTATAAACCGTTGTGGTTTTTGCCACGGCATGGCGGGGTGCTGCGGGCCACCAATTAATGGTGGCGGTTTTCCAAAAACCACCACGGAAAATCATTTCCAAACGCTGTGTAAAATCAGCTGTGTAATAGTGCAGTGAACTATTTCAGCAGTGTTGCTAACAATTGGTACTAGAGCCATGGATTCCTCCCTCAGCCTCGTCTACGATGAGATCAGACTTTTCCTCGACGCAATGAACAGGTGGTTCGAAGAGTTCAAAGCTCGATTCGACCGCATCGGCACCACCATTTCCGCACCACCGTTGCTTCGCGCCCATAGGCACCACCACCGCCTCCGCTGACGAGCCTAGCCACGGCCTCACCTCCACCGACCCCGATGCATCGCTCGGCGCGAGTTAAGCTCGTCCGCTGCGGTGCCTTCAACATCGAGTACCACCCGCCTACGAGTCGCTCCATCCCGCATCCGAGAAGGGCGTCGCCTTACGCCCATCGTCACCATCGGCTCCGAGCCTGCAGAAGACCGACGGCGTGGTGTCTGCGCCAACAACGACAAGCCTCACATCGACTCGTAGCGGATCCTTGATGCGCCGGATCGATGCCGTCGTGGTTCGGACAACTAGGGAGTGTTGTTGAATAGCCTACCCACATCGCCGAAGCGCGGCCTCTCCGTCGACTCCGTCATTCGACCTTCCCCCAACACCATCGCATCATTCGACCTCAACCCCTCGCCCGGGCGCCCTCTCTGCCTCCACCCACAATGACAAGCCCCGCGTCGATTATCACGGAGAAGATCCCTGGCGTGTGCGGGTTGATGTCGTGGTCGTATCCGGCGGTGGGGTGGGTTGTTCGAGCAGCACCGCCCAAGTCCGCGGGAAGCGGGGTGCCAACGGGATCCGGGGAATTGGTGGGCGGCGCAAGCCTGCAGTCCTCCCCCGGCGGCCCGTACACCCCCTGCATCGGCGTTGGCCTCACTTTCTCCGACCACGTTGTACCCAACAACCTCCACACGCTGCTCCCCTCGTCGCCTCCAATGAGGGCGTCGCCAACGGCATCCGCTTTCCAGCGCGCGTGCCGCCGCCCGACCGTCCGATTGCCCAGGATGTGCTCACGGTGGGCGACTTACGCACACCGCGTCCGCCTCGGCCGCCCGCCCGCGGTGCTATTCCACGGCCACCTCGACTATGCCAGCCGCGGCGAAGCTGCTCGCGCGCCGGTGTGGGCGACCCTCCACGGCTCGGGTTCGAGGTCTCTTTGTCGGACGAGCTCCTACGTGCTGGCATGGGACGGCCTCCACGGATCTGGATCGAGGTCTCCATCCCACGACATCGAGCCCACGTGCGGCCGGTACACCGTCAAGTCCACTCACCACCTCGCCGACGTCGGAGGTGTGCTCGTAGAGCCCTTTGCAGAGCTCCACCGTGCTCGCCTCGACTTCGTCAACCACGGAGAGTCACCTCCGCGTCCTCCTCAGATTCACCATTTGCGGCGTGCTCCACCGCGTCATGCTCCTCCGCATCCGCCATGGCCGCCGACCTCGGCTTGTCCACGTCGAGATGAGTTCACTTCGCCTGCATCAACACCTTGATTCCTTCCACATCAAGCCCGTCGAGTTTGTGCACTACAACATTACGCTTCATGGCTATGACAGCTCCTCCGACGATGGCCCGAGCTTCGGTGTCGCCGTGTGGCACTCGCGCAGCGGCGGTGCTCTGCATTGATGCTATTGGCGGCGCCGCGAGGAGGTGGCTCACTGCTATGGGCGGCGAGTGGGGTCTCGGCGCATGCCAAATGTTCGACGATTTGCCCGGTCCGCGGCAACAGCCTCACTGGCGTCCCCCATTGGCTCGCTCTGGAAGGAGATGCTTGGCCTTGTCCACCTCTTCTCGGCCTTCCACGCACGGATTGCAGAGGCAGCAGGCGTAGGCGTTCTCCTTCACCCTCGCCTCATTCGTCACCACGCGACCGCTGGCAGGCGCCGCCTATGCAGTGCTCGTCCCGCCGATGCGATCATCGTCTTCATCATCGGGGAGAGCCGGGCTTCCACCACTACGTCATCGTCGATGCGGGGCGCCATCCACACGTACGCGTCCGCGCCCCTCGTCCGCTCGGCATCGTCGACTACGCTCTCCGCGCCTTCCTGCTCGGTGGCTGCTCTGTGCCCATGGTCGCGTCGGGCGGCCTCGTCCTCTACATTGTGCTGGACAAGGGCGTGCTTTCCATCGCCTATCCGCTCACGGACGCGTCCCGCGTGCTTCCCTCGACGCCGCCGCAGGGCGCGCAGCGGATGCAGGCCGTCAGCATATTCGGCGCCTCCTACCGCAAGTTCCTCTCGGTGGCGGTCTTCATCTTCTCCGACTTCGGGCTCGCCAGGCTGGGGCCCGTCAGCGACCGCTTCGTCATCGTCGAGACAGCCGTGCACAGCTTCGATGTGCTTATGATGGAGGTCGTCACCTGTCGGCACTCTCTTGTCTCCACCAGGCCCATCATGTCCGCTCCGGGACGCAAGCTGGTCAACTTCACTGTCTACCACGCTGCTGCAAGTGCCAAAAGCGCCCAGCAGCACGCCGCCACATCGTGTTGGCCATCGACGGCCTCTCTGTTACGCTCGACGTGTTAACGTCCCTCCGCATGCAACTCACCGACGAACATGCGCTGAAGACCGTGTTGCCGGGGATCCCGTCGTCGTCCAAGAAGATGCACGCCACGGACCTCTTCAGCTACTGGGCGCCACTGAAGCTCATGCTGCTGGTTGCGTTCGTGCTCATGTGGCTAGCGATGGACATGTTCTGGGCAGCCACAGCAGGTCTGGAAGTGCAAGCCACCAGGCTCCAGTACGTCCAGGAGGTTGACGACGCTGGAGCTTCGAAATTTCATGGCAAGCCAATGGCAAGCTCGTCGACGGACAGTGCCACGGCCTGAGGGCTAGCCACATTTCAAGCGGTGGGGAATGTGAGGAATAGCTGACATGTGGGGCCAAGACAGGCTGGCAGAGGACTCTTTCCGCTACCGCTACAAAAGGTGAACCAACCGGCAGGAGAGGGGGCATCAAAGAATCAGAACCCAATTACGTTTACTGTTTATCTTCCTCAACTATCTCCTCCTTCCTTTGTACTCAGATTCCGCCCTCTCCTGCTGCTCCGATCTCCCGTTCTCCCCTGAGATCTTATACTCTTATTACTTGACTAGGTAAATGCCCGTGCGTCGCATAACGGGAAAAAAAAAATAGTATCACGATAATATACATATGAATGAGCGTGCGCTGTATTGTTATCTCAAAACAATACTGTGACATGATATTCAGAACATCAATATTGCATAAGTCGTCAATATTACATATCTATATCACTTGGAATGCCATATAGAAGTATAATTTTCTAACTAAAAGAGGAAGTAAGAAAAGGAAAGACAGCTCTTGTATCCACTGATATGCTTAGGATGGACAGAATGATCCTTCTCTGAAACACCATAGATGATCTTCAGAAGCTTATGCTTCACGATGGCCTGGTACTCCACAACATTGGTGATCTCTAGGTCACCCCCACTGTTGGTGTCGTTGGCAGGCTTAAAGCATAGCAACCAGGTATTGTAATCACACATGCAGCAACGGTTTGTAGCACCAATCTGCAGTAATTTTGAAACACAAAACAAACTAACTGCCAAGAGATTTAGACAATTAAATTCAAGTTGTCTACTTAAAATCATATTTGTAATGGCTATTAGGCTATCTGCACACTGAACAAGAAAATGATCAGGACCATCCACGAAAA
Source organism: Hyparrhenia diplandra (assembly GCA_015847255.1). Taxonomy (NCBI): domain Eukaryota; kingdom Viridiplantae; phylum Streptophyta; class Magnoliopsida; order Poales; family Poaceae; genus Hyparrhenia; species Hyparrhenia diplandra. Next base: position 238,643 of record JADLZK010005759.1, read on the forward strand.
TGTTGAGGAGGATGCTAGGTAGTTTTATGAATAACAAATGAAGAGTCATCACACCATTTCATTCAACCTAGGTGCACACATGCAAAGCTCAGAAAAACTGCATTAGGAGTCAGTTGTTGGTACAAAATATAGCACAGAAATATTATTCCTTGAATGGGTGATAGATTAATCATGCTTTATTTTATTAATTATGCTCTTGTATTGAGAGGAAAAAAATAATCATATCCATGATCGTGCTACACTTGTCATCGGTGAGAAATCACTGGGTATGCAATGCATTGGTGAACTGACTGCTTGTGGACTGCTGAAATACATACTTATAAACATAATGCATATAATAACCTTTTCTCCCAAGAAGATTAGGCACTATAATAGTCCTGCTAACAAGAGCAAATACATATCACACTGATCAACAAGATATCTTCAAGAAATTTTGCAAGCTAAAATGCAAAACAGCACAAATGGGTCCACTTACATTTTCCTTTTGTGCACAATACAAGCTCCACGCTCAGTAAGCAGGAAGTATACCTTGAGTCTTGCTTGTACTGACAGCAGGCACTATTTACTGAACCACAAACACATGTTTGACAAAGTGTGACCTGAGAAGTAGATCAACACAAGTGAAAAGCTGTTTCAAATAAAGAGAACATAAATATTAATAGCAAATATTTCTATAAAATGATCAAATCAAATTGAAGAGGCAAATTTAGTTCCATCAGTTAGCTGCTGCAAGCCAAAAAATCAATTGATGGAGAGTGAAACAATGATGCTTTGTTGAGTAGCCCAGAAGACACTGTCTACCTAATGGAACAAATGATGATATTGTACCACTACAAAAACTCTGGCATGGCAAGCACATAATTTGTGGTAGTTAATGATCTAGGCCAACCATACATCAGGGGATGAGCACAGTCATGTTTTTTTCCATACTTCACCTGCAGATTTGCTTACTGAGTTGTCACAAAGTAAATGTGAGGGAGGTGGCATGGTTTCATCTTATTATTCAATTATCACAGAATTCATTAGCCTTTATCCATAATAACTGCCCATGACCTGTTCAAATTAGTAGCAACCCGAGGTATGTCACATTTCATAAAGTCTATCATTATCTCTGCATGTAAAGTAGAAGACAGCTCTTACCAAAAATAAGAGTTAGCAATTCGCTTTACTCAAGATAGTATTTTCGATCTCTGAGTGTATTGTTCAGAAACCTACATGGAAATAAAATAGTTAGTGGGACAATGTGGACATTTAAGTAAACAAATCAGAGCCATCAAATCCCTGTTCAGAAGACAATATAATGATAAGTACCTTACAAAAAAGCCAGAGTTAATCTAAAGGTGAAGCATACAACAAGGTGAAAGACCGTTCCTTGGAACAAAAGTGGTAGCACTTGTCTGAATTCTCCAATAGATATTGTGTTAAATGACGAACGAAGTTTCAGCACACAATACGAAACCTTTGACTTACAGCTTACTTGCAAGGGATCGTCACATTTCGAATTGTTTGCTTCAAGGTCACAGAATGGACCATCCAGCATTATGTTGATAACTGGCAACTTTTCTTAGCAGCGATCTGAAAATGTCGATTTGTCTGCAAAATCATATTACAAAATCACTTGCTCTTGGCTGCGATCAAAATGAAATGATGAGAATAGCATCAAATCTATGCATAGATTCTTCCATTATAACATGCCCTGCATAGAATCCCTCAGTTTACTTCAAATCGGCATCAAATTCTTGATTTGAAGGTCCTTCTCTGGAACTGAATCGAATCGATGCTGCCCTACAAGTTCTTGTATTTCTCCATTTCCATCTGCCGCCCCCGATACAAACCTGAGAAAATCCTCCCAAAAAAATCACGGAAAAGAAAAGTACACTGAGCCAAATAACTCAATATATGGATCCGAAGGAGATGTGATAATAAATAAATAAATAAAAATGAAGACAGATCGAGCCAAATAATCTCACCTTCCGTTCGTACACATGGGTCATCGCGGACTCATCTACTGGCGGCTCGACGTCATGCTGCAGCGACGGGCCGCGCGGGTGTGCCGCACGATGGCGACGGGCGGGGGCGGGGGCTGCTCAACGTGCTGCTGCAGCGTTGGGGCCGCGCGGGTGTGACGCGCGAGCGCGGCGAGCGGGGATGGCGTCTGCTGCGACGAGCGGGAGCTTCTGCGACGAGTGGGGAGTGGCGGTTTGTTTTGGATGGAGAGGGGAGCGAGGACAAGCCGGGGCGGACTTCCACGACAGAACGAGAGAAAACCGCCGGGCGAGCAAAAACTGGCGAGCGAGCGACGAAAGCCGGGTGGACGATTTGGTTTCATTCTTTCTGTAGTACAGATTCGAGTTACCGGTGAACTATTTTAGTAGTGTTGCTAACAAACCGACATGAAAAATAAAACATAATTGTAATGGTAATCAACAATAATTCATGATTTATATAATTATTTGTGCACACAAGGAATTAACTAGATATCTAGCCAGCGCAAGAGCGTTCCGTAGACCAAACTGAGAAAGTAGACCCTATATGTAATTATCTATATATTCCAAAAAAAAAGGCTGATAAATTTTAGCATACGACTATAACTACTACTTTTTAAGTTCCAATTATAAGTGTCTTTGACTTTTTTTTTATCCATTTATGTATGTATGTAGATGCATAACTATAAATTGATGAACAAAAGAAGTCAAACGACTTATAATTTGGAAGGTAGATAATATATGTGTGCACGATCCAATGGTAATTAGGTGCCACGGATGTAGTTGACCGTGATCCTAATATCGTCGCCATCTTCGCCTCCTGGGGCGGCAGACCATCTGGGCACGGGCAACGGAATGCAGCTGCTGGGACCAGGCATCCCATTGGAGAGGTCCGTGCACGTGACTTCGAGCTGCGACGACTGTAAGTACGTGGTGTACACGCCTGAGTCGCAGCGGCGCCACCGCTTGAAGTAGGAGAGCCCAAGTGTGACAGTGCCAGTGTTGCTAGGGTGGATGCAAAACACAGTGATGGTGTTGCAGACCGGTGCCGCCTGCTCCACGTTCAGCACCAACGTGTACTACTGCTCTGCCATGAATGTTGTGGCGCCAAGGGTGAGGGCGACGAATCGATGATGTTGAAGCCCTTGCGAAGGCTGACATCAAAGCCAGCTGTTCTCCATGCGCTGCAGGGCCAGCCGTGGACGGCGGCAAAATGCTCCAGGAGCGTCGTCTGCACAGAACTTGTGAAGCCGCAGCCCTCACCGGGGCAGTGGCACGGCCTGTGCACGCATGTCCTGGCATGGCCTTCATGGTCATGGTACACGGATGGAGGCCACCGCCTGCTCCATGGCGTTGCACCGGATGTAGCTTCCGGGAGTCGGGGTGCTGCAAACATGGCAGCTGGTTGCCGGCCGGCCCCAGCCTGCCCTTGAATGGTGAGCACACCACGTGCCCGATTGTGCACTGCATATATTCATCCACAAAGCAGATTGTATTTACCTCCATTTATGAAAGGTACACTGAAACAAATGCACTATAACCAGCAAAAACCCTTTCAAACAAAGGTACGACATTCACACTATCCTCTTCTTTCTCTTACTCCAAATCGAATGACCCATGTTGTTTAGATCAGACATCATCACTCATTACTCTCCCATCTTCTGCCCACCCCATGCTTGACTCCCCTCTCCCCACACATGGGTGCGACTCCTCTCCTGTCACCCATGGATGGACCCTAGGGTAGTAGGGTGCTAGAGATCCTCTCCCCCACGAATGAACATCAGGGCAGGGCACCAAGCCGCTGACCACCAGGCCATGCCCCCTAACCTGACTGTGGGCACCTAGGCTGGGAACGTGGCCAACAAAGCAATTTTCTCTCTTTAGAATAGGACATAAACCGAAATCATATGGTCTAGTTTTTGGCATATGGAATAAAAAACTTAGTATTTTTGTCATATTGTAGTTTTATTTCTTTTGCGCATTCTATTCTTCTTGCTCATTATTTCCATTCTTCCCACCTTATTATTAAGGTTTGGTGATCTGAAGTATTTTTTTTTTTGTTAATAGCTGTAATATTAGTTTCCACTTTTTTGTAATTTTCAATATTTCCTTTGTATATCATGTTATGCTATGTACTAAAGGTTGCTTTCGCTAGGTTGGTGTTTGTTTGTCACGTACTGTGAATGTTTTGGAGAACTTCAATATTGTGATGGCTGAAACTGTTCAAATAAACGTGGAAACATTGTTGGGAATGAGAACTCCAAAAATGAAGCAATTGAGGCAATTCATCAACGTAATCTTTTTTTTTTTTTTTCATTAGTTCCTCAAGTTATGGCATTTTCGGTTGAAAAATAGACGGAATAAGTTGACAAATTGCCTAAGTTGCTTCATTTTTTGTCAACTTATTCCATCTGCTTTTTAACCTAGAATGCCAGAACTTGAGGAACTAATGCAAAAAAAGCAGATGGATTACAATAAAGAATTGGCTCAATTACTTCACTTCTGGCATTCTCATTCCGAGCAATGTTTTCACAATTTGAACAGTTGCCACCATCGTAGTATTGAAGTTCTTGAAACCATTCACACATTACGAATAAACGAACACCAAGTCAGCAAGCTTAAGCAATAGTACATAGCATCACATACAAAAAAGAAATCCAATAATCACAGAAAAGTGCAAACTAATATTACGGCTATTAAAAAATTACTTGACATCACCAAACAAAATATTAAGGTGGTAATAGTAGAAATAATGGGCAAGTGGACAAAAATAGAAAGAGCAAAAGAAATAAAACTACATAGTGTACTTGGAGGCGGTGGATGAGCACCCAGAACGATGATATTATTCAGTGCAGGTACTCCGACTTCCTCACCATTTTTGGTTTGATTTCCCTGATTTCGTTCAAGTTCTCTAATTTCAGGTCCTTGGGTGTGCCCGCAATGAATTGGTCCTGATTTCATTACTATTTTCCATTAGTCCTGATTTCCCCTGCATGCTCCTTTTCCTTTCGAAAATTGAACAACCATGCTCCATTCTCTAGGTTATGAATCAGTAATATGATGAATGACATGCACACCAAATTATGGTAAAAAAATCACACCAGGTGCTCACGATTTAGTCTTACAGTTGACGATTTAGTCTACCAGATGATGAGTTTATATTATGATGAAAAAATAAATATATCAGGGAAGTGGTGGTGGAAGGACATATAAATACCTGAAAGATGGGAGACTTGAGTGGGAGATAGCAGATGCTACAATCAAACACAAAGGAATTCTCCACCGTCACGTTCCTGATCACAGAGGAGCTATCGTCCGAGAACGACGCCGATGATGATTCTGGTGGTGCGGGCGGCGGCGCAGTGGAGGTGGCGTCCAATGTTTGACCTCGCCATGGCCTCGGTTCGGATGAGCACGTACGCCGTCGATTAGGATGTAAAAACCCTAACTACCGGCCCAAATTTAGTTTTTGCCCAGTACTGGAATATTGGCCCACACGCTTGGACTCTCTATATGGCCGCACATCTTGCAGTTTCCTCAAATATACACACGCATGTTTCTCAAAATAAAATAAAATAAAAAAAGGGCGCACATTTCCCGTTTTTTTTTATGGAACCACACGCGTCTTGTCTCTTCACCGTGTCCTGGCTCAGTGGTCCAAGAGCTTCGATCTAAAGTTTCAAGGAAGTAACATCCGTATTTTTTAACAATTAGCTAGGTTGAACTAGCTTTCTAAATGGAACTGAAGGGATGACCAGCCCTGATGCCCAAGCGATCACGTCAAGGATGCCCTTGATGCAGGTGAAGTCCAGCGGCACTGGCTGAGCAAAGATGACCAAGTCATCGGTGTATATGGATGCTCTATGCCTGACAACCCCCATTTTAGAGACAGCTGGGATTTACAAAATTATGCTTAATATGAGAGAGGGTCGCCCCCTGTCTGAGGCCGCAGGCATGGTAGGAGTCTTTTTCAAAAGAGGCAACCCAATCAAAATGTGCCTCCAAAACAGTTTCTAATGCATCCCGCTTGTAAAAGTCAATTTTTTAGAGACAGCTGGGATTTGCTACCATCTCAAGAAAGGTAGAAATAATTGCAGCATTATAAAAGTCATAACATTTTTAACCAAGCTGGATAAAGACAAACTTTGTAGACGACAAATATCTCATTTGGAGTTATTTAAATGCATCAAATTTTGTTTGAAGTACTCAAATTTTAAATTCATTTTTAGATTTTCAGAGACATCAGATGGTGAAACAATCAATACCAAAGTTATTGATCTCGAAAAGATATAACACATTGAAGTTAAGAGATTTATTATTTGAATTAATCTATGGTCCAAAAAATTTAGTTTGAAGTCTCAGATATTGTAATTCAACATCACATATTGAAATTCAAAATTCAATTCAAAGAACTGGAATCCACCAAGATGTTTTATTGCATTGTCCTTTTTGTAGATAACCCAACGCACGACGCGCCATCCCAGGTTCACCATTTCCCGGATCCTGGCAGCTGGTGCCATGGGCTCAGTGGCGGAGGAGCATGGTGGCAGGATATGCATTAAAATCTCATGGGCTCAGTGGCGGATACCTTGTTTTTTTGTCCAGTAATCAAATTTTTTAAATTCTTATATCATTTCTATTCAGCTTTGTTAGTCTAGTGCCATGGATATGCATTAAAATCTCATCCTTTGATGGTAGAAGAATTTAGGAAAAAAAACCCTCTACATCGAGAATAGGAGGGGCAAATATTCTACTTAAATTAAGTGTTTGTGCTACAAATTGAAAGTTTGATTGTGTGAAGATCACCAACTTCGCCACACCTTGATTTTTATATGTGTCCTCCGCCACTGCATGGGCACTACTACAGAATTGAACTTGCATGATGTTTAGAAATCATTTTCCGTGGCGGGCATTTCAAAAACCGCCCACGGAAAATATATCTGGTAGCCCCCCGGCCGAGGGAAAACCGCCGCGGTTAATCCAGTAACCGCGGGCGGTTTTTATAAAAAGCCCGCCACGGTTAATCGTGGCCCAAATCGAATCCAAATGGACCAAATCGCGCGCATCTAGGTCCATTCGCCCGAGTATAACTCTCAGTATATATACTACACTTAGGGTTTTTCCTCACTCCATCCTTTACTCAGCACACCAGCACCCCATCCCTCACTCTCTCTCTCTCTCCTCTCTCTCTCTCCCTCTCCACGGTTCCCTCCCTCACTCGCCGACCTCCTTCCTGAACCTGCGGCCGAGCAGGCGCGGCGGCGGGCGCGTGAGGGGCGGCACCATCGCTTCCCTGCGGCGGCGGGGGGCGGGATCCGGCACCCTCTTCGGCTGGCGCTTGGGCGAACCTGGGGACAGCGGCGCTCCGGGCCGGGCGGAGCATGCATGCGCGCCCGGTTCCACAGCGGCGGGCGCGGGATCGGCGGGGCCCCTGGCGGCGGGGGATTGTTCGCTGCGTCCCGGGGCGCGTCGATCCAGGAAGCCTTGGCGCGCATGGGACCTGCGGCGGCCCCTCCTTCCCTCCAGCTCGACTTCCGCGGCGAGATCCGGGGCGTCGAGATCAGGGCGGCGAGATCCGGCGGGGACGGCCCTCCAGCGAGTTCCGGCCACGGGGCGGCGCTGCGGCGCCCCAAACCCTAGGCGGCGGGCCCGATCTGGTGGCGCCGGCGGCGCCCCGCCCCGGCGCGGCTACCCCGGCGCGGTGGCGGATCTGAAACCCTAACGGGCCGGCGGGCGCTATCTGGGCCGTTAGGGTTTCGGATCGTTTTTTTTTTTTTTTATTTTTTTTATTTATTAACCGTGGCGGGCATTGTAAGAAGTCCACCACGGTTAATCGATTTTGCGGGCGGACATTTGCCCGCCACGGAAAAATAGGTCGATAACCGTGACCCTACCTCCGTGGCGGACTTAATGCCCGCCCACGGAAAATCCTCGTAGTAGTGGGCTCCACTACCCAGCCCCCTGACATAAGCTCGAACCTGGATCATAGCTACTTGCGACGGCACGCAGACAAGCGTGGGCTCATGCATACTCTCACACACACGAAATCAAAGTCTTCGCAACAAACTACAGACCGATACAAACAGGCTTATCAAATTGCTGAACGACTCACACCCATGTGAACAAAGCTACAATGACCAACATGACCAAGCGCTCACACCAACTAAAGCATTCTTAATATCAGAAGACACACACAAAAATATTATTCATCCTTCAACCGGGACAGGCTTGAGGAAGATGGAGATCACTAAATCAGCAAGCTTTGCGGCATCGGTGAAGCGATCGTTTCCCTTTTGTATAGTATCAGATATGTCCTCGCTTGGTTGATGGCGGCTAAAGCAGCTGGCATCAGCGCTGTGTCTCATTGCACCATTTCGCATGCACCATCAGTAATATATCACC